>CM031243.1:433032375-433145405 GCA_018340775.1 Taxus wallichiana var. yunnanensis
ACGCATGCTTTTATTTTTCTTTAATTGAAACAACAATCTGTTACTATATACATTGTAATTTATCCCGATTAAATTTGAAAATTTGGATTCTTCAGCAAAAACTCACAGAGATTCGATCATCACTTCTAAAACTCACACCTGAATCAACACGTGTACGAGGGCCTAAAAATTAACTTTATATGAGGTTAGATTTCTTTTTTACTTATTTTTTTCTAGCACTGTCAAAATCATTAGCCTCAACTAATGCTAAGTTCGTTCGCATGCTTATTTTTAGTTCTGTGAATCGTACTGAACGTTAATAAGATTAAGTCTACCATTGAATCAAACTCTCGCAGGTCTATAAGACTTCATTAATGGATTCTTAAAAATATTGAAATTCTTTATCACTGATTAATAACCAACTCCCGCAGTCACTAAAAATATGTAGAACAAGTTTATACCCTTTTTTCTCAAGCTTTTCTTCCAAAGTAAGCAATGATTTAAAGCTTCACATTCAGCTACATCGGGTATGCGTAGGAAAATCGAGACTCAAAGTTTAGAAATACCTCTTATTCCATCGGGAAGTGAGCATAAGACCTACTCTCCATGGTCTGTTTTTATTCTTTAGCTCCATCAAAATGAAGCTTCCAAATCCCTTTCCCGCGTATTATTTCTTTCTCATTTCTGGACAAATAAGGAAGTGGTATATCTTCTCTTAATGTGTACACATATACACTAAACAGGTGTTCTTAAACTTCCCCGAAAGGATCATGAGCACGTTTCTTCCATCAGAGATTTCCATCCATAAACATATTAGAAACCCCATCCAATCGCTAAAATGAGCTACTCCCATCAAAATCAAATTGATCTAAGAATGGAGTAATTATCCACCGCATTCAAGAGCGAGGCTCAATGTTAAATCTAGCCTAATGGATCTTAACTGAGCAGTAGAATTTAACACCACAACAAGTAGTTGAAAAATATGACTAATCAAGAGAGATAACCTCCTTAATTTTGCTGTGAAATCTCTGCAGATAAGCATAAATCAAAATAAGGGGGTAAGTCTACAATAGTAACATCTATGTGTAGGCACGGAAACATCTGGGAAAGTAATGTAATACATAACTTCTAAATTTTTTTATTATACCAACCATATTAGTCTGCAGCCCATTAAGATGTAAGACAAACTGTTCAGAAAGCCTACAAGGCAAAACTTAATTTTTGCAATCACTTTTGGCATAACCGTGCTACTTGCACCACTCTGCCCACTACTTAATCATGAGCAATATTTTCACCAATAATCAAAGCTGATAAATAAAATGATGGTCATTTCTTCGATGTCACGCAGCATTCCGTGAGCCTCTCGAACCATCCACTCTAACCTCTTTAATGTGGTGTCAAGCTTTCAAACGCTCTAAGGACCATATTTATTTCTAAACTTCATTTTCTAACCGTATTTGAAGAAATCAATGAATCAGCTAATTCATGAGAAAGTAAATCTTGTTGTCCAAAGAATACTTAGAGCATCCCACATTGAGATGTTAACATTATGCTTTTTCATTACATCAACAATGTTAAAAGAAGAAATTGGTTTAGACGAGAATCTAATCAATTTTCTGTGAGTAGAGCCTTGAAAAATTGATTCCGCTTTTAGCTTTCCTTGGATATATGAGGTATAAACAGTTTTCTTGGATCAGGCTTAGTCAATGTCTTTGATGACCTTATCAACCTGCACTTGCTGATTTTTTTAGGAACAACAGGTGTTGTCAGTTGACTTCGGAGTCAGATGAGTGTCTTATCGAACGATAATCGGGTAGGATAGGCCTATTTTTCTACTTTTATTTTTAGAGCCTTCCCTTTGAGCTTCTCCTAGTAGGACTCGCAATGAAACTCTCCTCATTAAAATCCGGGCTTCATTTTAGTGCATGTGCTCACTTTTGAACATGATTTTTTTTTATTTTACACAGATCCATTCTGGAGAGTGTGAACAATGTTTAGATTTGAGGTTATGTAACAAGATTAAGATTTAGAAAATCTTTTGGGTAAGTTGTAGTCCAATGAGGTTTATTACAAGGTTGACACCACTCTTCTATAGCCATATTAACTCGGGACTAAAGTGTTAGATGAACTAGGAGCCTTTGTGTCAAACTTCCTTTTCATTAGTAAGGCTACTCTATATTTTTGATTCTGCAGATAGGGCTTTCTATTTTATTAATTATGTTGGTAGGGTTGGTAAGGAGCTTGAAAGGGTCTACTAGGTAATGTAATTTTGTTCTCAATCGAATCTCAATTATTTCCATAGTTTGTAAAGATTTGAATACATCATCCGATGGAGCTACAACATTAGGGGCTCTATGATTGTAATAAAGTTGAGGAATAAAGCTAAATCTACCCAAAATTGTATCTGATGTCCTCGTGCTAATTTTTCACCTTGGAATAAGACTATTTTAACCTCGAGATAGAAATATCATAAGATTCTCGGAAGTGTCTCTCCACCCATTGATCAATCATAGTTGAGATATCATTGTTTAATGTTCCAAGTTAATAAAGGAAAGTGTGATCAAGTCGAGGTTTCTGACATCACTGGAATTATCTCCCAAGTTCCGGGAAAATAGATATCAAGCTAGACACAAACTTTTTTGGAGCTCTTTTAATAGTGGACAATCAAGTTTAATGAGAGAAAACTGATCTAAATTATCTTGGAACTATTTCAGCAATTTTTCACCTAACTTATCCCAAGTTCTTATGCTTTCCAATTTCTAGGTTTCTATATTATTACAAGGCCTATCCTTTAAAATATGTGGCTAAAATTCTTAAAGCTACATCTTCATGAGTGATATTATGGAACTGCATACGAGGGCTACTACATTTGTGATATGTTCGATTGGTGTAACCGATTTTCACCCGAAATGAATGATGGAAAAATTTTCATGGCAGCATTAGGAATGTCATCGTGAACTCTGACACTAATGGGCTACCATTAGTAAAGGTCACAAAATTCCTTAGTTGTTGGATAACAATTTGAAAAAATGGGATATTAATAGAGAAATTAATACATGGTGAAGGAATATTAGGAGGAGGGTTATCAAAACCGAGTCTATTATAAGGTAAAGTATTACCAACTCTTCTCCTTCTAAGAATTCAAAGGTAAAGAAACAAACTCACAAGGGATTCCTCTTACCGATGATATTCTAGTCACTTTATGCATGGAACATGCTGTACATACTGGTCTTAAATCAGCTTTAGAGAGTCACCAAAAGATCCTAGAATCTTTAGATTAAATTGTTGCAACTTGCTATCGAAAGTGACTTTTCATTTGATGTAGTCCTGCTATAGATCTATCAGTAGGTATTGTAATTCACATGCGAGATCTGATTTTTTTCCGACTTGGTGTGCCAAAAAATTGTTCTCTTGAAAGAGCACCCTCTAGAGAGATGGTTGTAGGTTTTCTAATCTTGCACAATTGATCTCTCTTTTCGTAGATATCTGATGGAAACACCTCAAGTCCGTGGGTATACCTATTTTGAGGGTGAGTCTCTAGTATCGAGGTGGGTTCCTTATTATTAGTGTATCTTCAACTTATTTGTATGAGTTTGAGAGTGAAAGATAATAGAAAAATGATTAAAAATAAGGTGATACACCAAATTTCTATGAGGGCTTTAACCGAGTATATGCACAACTGATTTGGGAAGGATTCTTGATACACGCAACCAATAGTTTTTCTATAGAATATCTAAGGTCAAAACACTTGATTGTATTTAGGAGAATCACAAACAATACTAATAAGTTAACATGTGACAAAATTAAGCAGTAAAAGACTTAAATTTGTAGTAGGGTAAGGTGGTTGATCATGGAATTTGTATTCACAAGATTAATATAAATATACACAAGACTTAAAATAACGTGGAAAGGTAGAAAATACTTCACACTTAGAGGGAAAAACTGAAAATTACTTCGCACTTCATATATCCAAAAAGTCCTCTAGTCATCCTTTGTCAGTAAAGGAAAAATATATAGCAAAATAATAATATTCACCTCTCTCTAAAAATAGACTCGGATTGTACTCACCTACGCATCTTATTTTATAATTTATTTATTAATAGATAAAGGGAAAATAGAGCATGTAATTGCAAATAGGTATTATTAGCCTTACTTAAATTACAGTCGAATCAAGTCGACTATACTATTTTTAAGAAAAGAAGGGTGAATAATTTGCTAAAAATAAGATTGCTTGCTAGGAAAGTCTCTTTCCATGCAACTTTGTCTTCTTCTCTATTTTTTCCTATTGTGAAGGGATGCAAAAATACAACTCCCTGTATGTGAGCAAAATAACTACAACACATAGCAATATTTGCAAAAATAATAATTCTCCTTTCGGGGGACCACCTGCTATGTGCACATGTTCTGATATTGACATCTCTTTTGGCTAGGGCATAGGCATCATAATACATTCGACCACCTCTTTGATTTATTTGGGCATAAACTAAGCAATAATCATAGTTTAAATAATTAAGCTCCTTTGCATAACACATGGCATATTATATAGTCTGCCACCCTTGGTTATGTCGGCCTTGGCATATTATAATATTCACCTTTTCGGTGATCATGATATACTATTTGGTTGCCCCTTTATTTGAAACATGCGCTTGGGTTAGACTTGGAAGTCATTTGCAATGATTAATTTAGTGGACATGTAGGCTATCCCCCTTCCATCAGTGGACTCATCCCTTGGTGGCTTAGGTGGAAGAATCAAGTTAATATTAACTTTGATGGTTTATTTCAAATTTCATGCCTTATTCTCTGTCATTGATCTTTGTACCCTTTCTACTTGCAAAACATCAATTTTTGTAATCGTGATTAGGGATTTGGATATCATTAATTATGGGTGGTGGCATCCTAACTATGGTTAGCATTGATTTCTGCGATGATCCATGGATGTTGATCTTGCATCCTTGATGTTTGATGATTGTTGATCTTGATGGTGGTTGAGTTTGAGTTAACTCACTTCTTGATTCAGGAAGTAAAGGGAACTTGACCCTAAAGCACATTCATTTGGATTTTTGGCTGTATGGGTGAAGCCCTAGAAAATTTTCCTCTCAACACCATTACTCTATTCTAGTTTGAGCTTGGGATTCAGTATATTTTAGAGCTCCTTCTCTGTAAAATATTCTCTGTCATTTCAGTTTCATGGTTTCTGCGTAGTTTTCTAAGCGATGTGGTTGAAGTGTGGGCCACCATTATTGTTTCTTTAAGCTTGGATCTATCAATTTATTATCTCAGTACCATTCATGCCTCTATATATTTTGAAAGTAGAGGTTTTGTTTCTTGCCTGCCATAGTCGTTTATAGGTAATCTTTCTTGCATGCGTAAACTTCTGTTTTCTTTTCTTCTTTAAATGTATCACTAAACAATTTGGAAATAATTATGGGTTATGTGATTTTTTTTTCTTGATTGACTTACGAGTTTAAAACCTTGCATGGGCTGTCAGACCTCTCTCTTCATTTTCTCGTTGTTCAAAAGTTCTTACCATTTGGTTATCTACAAAGTGAGTTGTTTATTCACCCCAATTTGCATCATGAATTATAGATCTCGTGTTTTTTTGAGTTTTGGGTATCTGTCATTCTTGGCCATTGCTGAAATGAACTTCAAAAAGTACTATGTGATCATGTGTTTTTTGTTATGAGACCTTGATTTACTTTGTACCTTCCTTTGTTTCTCATGTGAAAATAGAGTATTTTCTTCTTTTGGATATTCATACTTTCAGCTTCTTCTCTGTATGAGTTCTTTGTGCTAGGAAAACTATTATCTCACCATTTGTTGAGGATATTGTAGAATATGGTTATGATTTTTTTAAATACGGGTTCTATATATTACTTCAGTCCATTCTCGAAATCTTTGGCTCTCAAGAATCTATTTGTTATAATTCATTGTCTCAGGGATCAACTTGATATTTTCTAAAATTTTGTAAAGACCTTTTGAGAATAATTTCTTTAAACTTTCAACATTGTGATCACTTGAAAATTGAAATTCTCCATGAGATGAGTGTTTGAAATGCCATTGTTTTCTAAAAATCACATCTATTAAATGCTTGAATGTAACAATATTCCTGACTTTCTGAAAATAATGTGTACTGTTTTCTGAACCTACGCATAACATATTATTTTTGGAACTCTATTTATAACTCCTGCATGTTGGACAATTCAAGTCTTGTCAAAAATGTAGTTTCATCTTCTTTTGTGCTTCAATGTTGTACTTGAGCTTCACCTGTTGTTGTATCTGTATTTGATCAATCCCTTGCATAAATAGTTGTACTTCTTTGATATGGCAGCATCTCTCTATTCATTCTGAAATACTTCTATTTCTGTAACTACAAATCATGCATTCAATTTGATCTCTGAGACTATTGTCATATTTTGCAGTCTTATTTGTATCTCAACAGTTGTATAATAATCTGATGGATGATTATTTCTTCTAAATTTGAAATTTTATCCTTGCCCGTAGCAACTAACTTTGAGTTTATTCTTTTCCCGTAGAAAATAACTTTACCTGTAGTAACTAGCTCTACCTGTAGCAACTAACTTTGAAATTCTGAAATTATATCTGTTCTCGTAGCAACTAGTTTAACTTTAGCAACTAACTTTTTCTATAGAAACTACCTTTCAAATAATGAAATCATATCTTTTGCAAGCTGAAATATGTGCTTCTATTGTTAGTCTTTCTTCTATACTGAAACTTCTTCAATTTCAAAATAGTTATTGGATCTTGAGCTACATTCTTCCTTTTATTGTGTGCACTTATTACTTGTCTATTTTTCTCTCTGGCTGCAACCTGTACCTATACACTTAGGAAAAGTTAGAAAATAATTAGTGTTTTTGGCCTCTCTTATGTCCGTATTTTTTTCTTTCTTTTTTATCTTTCTCCTTTCTCAATAAAAAAAGCATGCATGCAGTTTTCTCTTCAATTAGAATACATGTCATGTTAGGATAAGATTCATATGCACGAAGTAGGATAGTGTAGGAATATCAATTGATCCCTGAGCTTGTAACTAACAGCTTAATTCTTTTCTTCTTATCGTGTACAATGGATTTTACCATGGAAATGAAGATGCTTCAATCAACGAACAGAAACCTCAAGGCAATGATGGTTTCAATCATACTCCTTTACTATATCTTTCATGCCTGGTACCTTTCTTTTCATGTAGCTATACTTTACGTTTCAGCTTACATCCCATGGCTTATGTGGGAATTATTTGAATCTCCTTTTGAATAAATCATTGAATTCTGAAAATGAGTTGTGTATTTTTGAAAGCTGAGGTTTCACTTCTTGTGCATTCTAGCTTTTCTGTATGGATTGTATAATGAACTAAACAACTCAGTAACATAATTGAATGTCTTAATCATGAAGGAAAGAACATTGATAGGAACTTGTAACATTCAGTAATGAACTCTGATTTTCTGTAATCTACATTTCTATTTGTTGCTTTAAAAATGAGCACTTCACCTAATTTGTAATTTGTCATCTTCATCAAGATAACACAGTTTTCCTTCGGGGCTTTGTGTTCTTTTGCTAAAGATGGCGTGAAATTAACTGACTATGTGATTTGTTCTATTTTTAGGCAAAGACACATAATCATGCAGATTTCATTTAATCTTGTGACTAATTCAACAAGAACAAATAACATTGAAACTTCCTTTAACTTAGGTATACTTCATCCAAAAATTTCAACATATGGACAAAGTTTCGAGTTGCCTGCTTTTACACAAGTGTAAAAATTGTCAACACCATCCATACTATATCTCAAATTCGTGATGTATATAAAACTACTTATCTCCCTATCTCCGACTTTATCTTCTCTTACTCCATAGGCACTTGTATTTATAATTCTCCTACACTACCAACTTGCCTTCCAACACCCTCAAATATGGTGCCAAGTTTCGAATGTGGTCCTTCATGCGAGCATGCTTCTCTAGGCCTGAGCTTTCCACTTTATCTCATGATGTTCTTCTAGAAGATTCCAAGGCATGCCCTATCTCAAGCCAACTCAGTAGATAGGATGGCATCTTATCCACATGTAATCGATCATGTGTTTCATGTGTTCTGCCTAGGAGCTCAAATTGGCTAAGTCCGAACCTAGTTTCATGTGTCAATCATGTTATGTGCTTCCTTAAACCTTTCTCTTATGTGCTTTTACCTTGTGCACCTTTTCATAACTAGGACCTTGTGTGCCTATGTGCCTTCATACTTGGTTAATATTTCAGGGTCCAATATCACCCCACACTATGCTTGTTCTCTGTCCTCAGAAACACTCTACTTAACCAAGATGCATGTTGTCTAGGGAATCAATGAATAGTCTTACACTTTACAAAGAATAAGGAATGAAAGAATTGGGGAAAGAATGAAGAATGGGGAGCATCAATTCAGCAAGCTAGGGAAATATTTTCACAAATCTACCTCTAGCTTATTCCACTCTTCAACCTCGCCCTATGCCTTCTGGCAGAGGTCACCCACCAGGGTGCTCACTTCATCAAAACTCAGGCCAATTCCTTGGGTGCCCAAAGTGTCCACGATTTGTTCCATCTCTTTTCCTAGGTCCTCGAGTTTATCCATCCTCCTAGTAATTTGGGGGTATAGTTCCTTTAGTTGGGCCTTAATTGAGCTCCTTAAAGCCTCAATTTCCTCTGATTTCTTCTCTACTTCAGCCAAAACCTTATCCCTCTCCACCTGTTCCCCTTGTTCTTTTCTTGGAACTCTTTTAGTTTTGCTTCAAGTGTGGTGACCAAGGAGCTTTCCACCTTATCCTTGTCTGTGCATGTATCATACGCGGCCTTCGCAAATTAGGTAGTGACCTTAACCTCTGCGAGTACTTGGCTATACTTAGAAATGAGCACTACCACCTTCAATTTTCCACCTTGAAGCACACAACCACTTCTTCCTCAGTAGATACCAGGGCAAAAGGTTGTCTATCCATAGTGAGGATGCGTGTTAGATCTTGTATACACTCCAAAAGGGATGATTTCTTTTGTGTGGGTGGTGCTAGGTCTGGGTGCTTCAAAAGGATGGTGCCCTTGATAGACTCCATTTTCTTGTACTTCCTACACCTTTATCTTCTCTTCCTTTAACTTGTACCTTAGTTGTGCGCTGATCAGTTCTTCCTACTTTAGGCTCTGGGTCTTCTCTCGCCAACTCCTCTTCCTTCTTCCCTAGTTTTTCCTCCAAGACTCTTATCCTATCATTTTGCACGAAGAGTCTAGCCTCGGTCTTGACCATGACCTTATTAAGTGCATTGCAAAATTTCTCGTCCAAGAGCTCCTAAGAATTCACTAAGGGATTGACCCCCTTAGATTCTGGAAATGTTATGAGTGCCCCTGATAGACTTCGACTCGGCTCATCAATGTGGGACTCAAATGCCCAAGAGAGCATCTTCTTTGTTTTGGGGTACGCATTGTCCTTTTCAAAATACCCCATGGCTAGAAGTCTTTCTCGGCACAAGTTGTTTGGAAATGCGCGGATAGAAAATGCACACGTAGCACCTTCTTCATGTCATCAATGTAGCCCATTACTTTCCTCTGCTCCGTATCAAGAGTCCTCCTACCCGAGCACACACCTTTGGGGAAACTTACTGTTAGAGTGGGACCTCCTCCTAGGCTGTCATGCTCTTTTTCAGTATTCTCCTCCTTCCCTTCCTTCAGCACTATGTCCACGCTGTGCTCCAACTCTTTGTCTACTAGGACTTTGAGTATTTTTGTGCTTCTCTTTCTGCCACCTTAATGATTTGCTCCTTCATAAAACTTATGGCTCCCTGCTTTTCCCTGCCAACCTCTTCATTCCCCTCCCTATCTCTGGTGTCTTCCTCATCCTATGCACTCTTACGCTGTGTGTGAATATGAACTCCTGCTTCTCATCTCCACTCTCCTCTTCTGAGTCATAGACGCTAAAAACCCATGGCTCCTAGTCTTTTTCAGGCTCATCTTCTTCATCGTCATCTTCTTCACTCTCATCCCCTCTTCTCGCCCATGTACTTTTCCAAGTTATCAGTTGCCTCTCGAGTCAACTTCCTCATCTACCCTCTACTTTTTCCTGAGAGGTGGCTCCTGAATTGGGGATTCAGCCTTATCTTCTCCCTCAGGTGATTCTTCCTTGGTGAGGGGTTGCCTAGGTGCCTCTACTTCTGGCGTCTTCTCCTTCACCGGGGACTTCTTTCTCCATATGTAGGTGCTTGGCTTGGTGCTTGTTGTTGGCATGCTCATTGTCTGAGCAGTCGACACACTTGGTGCTTTTTCCTCTCTTCCCCTCTTCTTGGGTGCAGGATTCTTTCTCTCCATGGGATCCTTAGGTATGGAGACTTCATTCTCCTAGATATGCACCCTTCTTAAACTTTGGCCTTATACAGAGGTACACACATGGCGCGCTCCTCTAGTGATGGGTAGTGTTATCAGCCTAGTCATCTGGATCTTGTGAACACATACCTTTCCACGTATGCACACTTGCCACCGAGGTAATTCAAATTCTTTCTCATCTCCCTATGCTCCCGGTCTAGACTACCTAGTTCCAACCTTAACTTCTTTGATTCCTTAAATCTGTTCACTCCCACTTGGAAGTATTGGGTAGTGAACGCGAAGGGAAGCTTACACCAAGGGCTCCATGATTCATCTATTAGCTTGAACCTACCCAAGTAGAAATGTTGATAGACAGTGAACTTAGCTTCCCCTTTAGTGGCTGTTGGGAGTTGTTCAGGGATTCTCCACTCTACCTTGAACGTGTTCCTCAGGCACATGTACCATTTCTCCAGCATAGTGCCTTGTGGGGTGTTGTCATTGTATCGCAGGCATACTTTTCGAACCTCTTCATGGGTGAAGGATCCTCGGTGGGGTACTCCCATAAAAATTTGTTTGGTGCATCAAGCACCCCAATCTCTCGTGAATACAATGGTGAGTAAGACATTTCTCGAAGAGGATCCTGTCCCCTTCCTTCACGCACTTAACGATTTCTTCTACAATGTATGCGGATAGGTTATATATGGTGCCTTCTACAATTTTCTTACAGACATGTAACCAAGGTTTGTTGACCTGTGTCCACCTTTCCTGGCCATTCAGCTTAGTCACTAGATGCACACCATTTTCACCACAGGTCCTTGATGTCTGAAATGTCGTAATATCATGACCCCTTCTTGCAGGCATACTTGGTGATGGTCTCTTGAATAGCCTCCTTATCGCCAAGGTCATCTTCCAAGCTATCTCCCTCACATATGAGGCTTGTAAATTGTGAAATAAGTTGGGAGTCATGCGCATCTTGCACCCTACAAAGTGGAAGTAATATTCATGTACTCGTGACATCAACCATTGGTACAAGTGCTCTGGCTTTCCAAAATAGGGAAACTCATAGAGTTGCAATAGCCCCCGCCTTCTCCATTTTGACCTTAACGTCATCATTATATATTGGAAAACCCTCGGTGTTCGTTTGCTGGTGGGGTGCACTAATTCCAGTGCCATTTCCTTTTCTATTGTGTTTGTGTGGTGATTATAGTCACTAACAAGTACACTTCTTAGGTGGGATTCCCATTCCTTCCCCATCATCACCCCATCTAGGTATTGCATCTCTACATACCATTCTTCATTTGTGTTTACTTTGGGTTCTTGTTGTTTGGCCTTGGCCTTGCCCTTCCCTTTCTTGGGTGCCATTTTGAGGTCCTCTTATCACTCCTACTCTCTCCTTGTTACTCTATCTTACTTCTTCCAATCCTCTAATCTCAAATCCATGATATAACTCTTTTGAACATGTTCCTAGTTTTTCGAACCCTAACTGGGATAAAATATTCACAAGACAACACCTCTTCAACTCTTTCCATGCTTGTGTAACCCCTTCTGTTCGCAAACTCAAACTGGCTGCTCACACTTCAATCTCATAGATCTTCCTTCACTCGATCGAATCTGAAAACCCTAGTTTATAGAACTTACTTATATCTCAAACTCCTCTATTTCATAAAGTAAAAATGAGAGTGCCCCGACCCTTTACTTATAGTTTTTCTCTTTTCTGAACATTAAATGCTACCTCACCTACCATCATAATTTGTTCATTTAATGTGGATTTTTCAAACAAAGTCCATCTTCTAACTTTCACTCATGCACCTTCCTGCGTGAAAACTCCTCCAACCTTCTAGTGCGCAACCAATCCAACTTGATAGGAGACTCTTACGCACGTGTAACCCACGCCAAAGGCACTTATTCTATCTTGATTCTTTCTCTCACCTACCTCATGTTGCTTTAAATGTACTTTTTCCTCCTTAGTACGTGGGATCTATAAGTAGCTTTACCCTGGCACCAACCATTCTTTTATCTTTTCTCTTTATATACCTCTTTCAACCTGGCTACTCAACAAGGCTTTTCAACACAACTTCCTTAGTACTTTAATCACGCACTTCTTCACTTTTCTCCACCCCACACTTAAAGTGATGTGTGGTCCTCTGTGCACTCACAAATTCTCAAAATAGCAATAAGGTTACTGTCCCCAAGGTGCAAAACAAAACAACAACGTGAAAGGGAAACACAAGAAAGGGAAAATGCATAAAGGAAACTTCTAAACTAACTGGAAAAACTACCTTATTTATAAATACCAAGAAGACTTATTTATAGTAGGGCTTCACCCTACTCCCATTGAAGTTTCCAGGCAACTTCATCCCATCCAATGCTTGTAACTGGCACGCACCTGAATCAAGGATGTACGAGATTGTGTAGGGACCCAACTAATGGAATTTCAACTTCCCAAGATGGTGTAGAAACTTGGAATCATATAGTAACACCATCTTCCCAACCTCAAACTTCTTGTTCCTAATGTGGCGATCATGCCAAGCCTTTTACTTTACCTTTTTCCACTGCTTGGCTCCATTAGGTGAGTGATCGTCTCTCATCCAGTTTCATTAACTCATCAATTATTTCTTCCAAAGGTGCTTGCTTCATCGAATAACCCTCCTATGTGTGCTATTTACAAAGAAGGCAACATAAATTCAACCGGTAAAATAGATTTCACACCAAACACCAATTGAAAAGGTGTGGCTTTGTTCAGATTTTCATACATTATCGTAAAGCCCATAATACTTCCAATACTTTGTCATCCCAATCTTGTCTTCCGACATCACAAATTTTTGTCAAGGTATGACTTAGTATCTTGTTGAATGCTTTTGTGGTTCCATTTTCTTGTGGGTGATAGGGCGTAGTCTTGTGATGAGCCACCATGAAATTTGATAATAGGATCCTCATGGTCTCATTCAAGAAATGTGTACCCCTATCACTGGTCAAACTCAATGGGCATCCATACCTCATGATAATGTTCTCCCATAAGAACCTTGCCGTTGTTCCTGCCTTGCAATCTTTAGTTAGGGCTACCTCTACCCACCTTGTGAGATAATCCATGCAAGTGATGACATAACGTGACCTAGTCCTACGCATTGCTAGTGCAATAGGTCCTACAAAGTCTATCGCCCACTTTTCAAAAGGCTTCATGCTAGTCATGGGGCATAAAAACATCTCATCTCTCCTTCCTAGTTTTCCAATACGCTAACAATGGTCACACACTTTACAATAGTCTCTACAATCTTTGTACAAGGTTTCCCACCATAAACCTACCATAAATATCTTGCGAGCGGTGGCATCACCTGGATAATGCCCACCCGTACTTCCTCCATGTGCCTCCTCCATGATGGCCAGGTGCTCATGCTCTAAAACACATTTGCGTAAAACTTCATCACGTCCCAACTTTTATAAGTCTCCACTGATTAACATGTAGGGCATGACATGTATGGCCAACTAATTCTTTTCCAATGTCTTCATTCCTTTTGGTGCCACACCTTCCTTTAAAAATATTGCAATCTCTTCCAAATCTGAGGGCATACGCTGTAACCTAAATAGTTGTGCATCTGGCATTGCTTCCTCAATACTCTACACGTCCTCCCCTGAATCAATTCTTGACAGATGATCAGCCCACACTGTTTTTTTCTAGGCTTCACTACAATGGTGAATTCAAACTCTTGAAACAATAATACCCATTGACATATGCACCCTTATTGAATAGGCTTATTCACTAAATATTTTAATGCCATGTGATTGGTGTAAAACAAAAAGGGTATTTCCAGCAGATATTGTCTAAACTTGAAGAGTACATAGGTCATTGACAATGCCTCGCTCTTGGTGGTGGTATAGTTTTGTTCTCCTGGTGTAAGATTCCTCCTTGCAAAACATAGAGGGTGATAAAAAATCCCTTCACTGGATGTACAAGCACTGCTCTCAATGGCGGTCCTTGAGGCATCTACATGGACATGGAAGGGCTTGTCCCAAGAGGGAAAACATAAAATAGGCATGGTGATAAGCCTATCTTTTAATGTATCAAACTCCCTCTGCTACGCCTCTCCCTGATGGAAGGCACTTTTATGTCTAAGAAGCTCCTCTAAAGGTGTGGCGACCTTGGCATATCCCTTAATGAATTTTCTATAATAGCTCATATGCCTAAGGAATCATGGCACTGTGATCTTGCAAGTAGGCTCCTTAACCCCATAATAACTTAACGTTAGCGGGATCTACCAAAGCAAGCCCTCCTTATATATGAGATGGATCAATAAAGTCCCAAAGGGTGTAGAAAACACACATTTCTTAATGTTGAGGGATATCCTCAACTTCCTACACCTCTCAAACATTAACCTCAAATTGTCAAAATGGTATTTAACTAGACCATATACTTGTCTAATCATCCAAATAGACCTGAAAAAATTATGGATGAAGTCCTAGAATGCTTGCACCACTATGCATGAAAAGATAACTGGTGCATTCTTCAACCCAAAGGGAATGACCGTATATGCAAAACTTCCCCACTTGGTGGTGAAATTTTTCTTCTCCTGGTCTTCCTTTGCAGTCCGGACTTGGTGATACCCTGAAAATCCATTAGTAAAGAAATAGATTTCACACCCAAGAACTCCTTCCAAAATTTATTAAGTGGAGGGGTAAAAATGGATCAATGACACAAACTACATTCAATTCCCTATAATCCACACAAATTCTAATATTCCCATTCTTCTTGATGTTGATTACCATCAGTCTTATCCACTTCGATTCTTCCATTGCCTAAATGATCCCAGAAGCTATCATTTTGTCTATCCCCTCCTTGACCTTCACACGCAAGTTGGGATTCATCCAATACGGCCTTTTTCTACCTGGGTGTGCACCATCCTTCAATTTTATCTTGAACTCTCCCAAGGAGTGGTGAACACCTTTGAGCTCATGGTAGCCACGCAGGAATATATCCTCAAATTCGTGCAGATAGATAATCAATGATCTTCGATACTTCCTTCTCTGTCTAGTAATCCCTAATAATATCTTCCTTAGGTTCTTCTCCTAAACTGATGTTAATTTTATGTGTTTTTAAAGGCTCATAGTAGGTGCACATGTGAGTATCTACATTGTCCACTACCTCGCACGTCCCTACAGAATGGCTAACATCTAAGTTTTCTGATTCCTCTCCATCAATCACATATATAAACATTCCTTCCCCTTTTCCAAACACGCACGCTCAAGTTGTCAGAACTCTTCTACTTCCTCTTCTTCTTCAAAATGCGCCTCCAATCTTGGTTCACCTAGTAATTCCAGCAGCCTATCTTCCATCCTAGCACTATCCCCCATGGTAAGGAGCTTGATACCCTGTAAGGCCTTATCAACCGATGGCTTGGTACTTTGATAATCAAAGGTTTGAATAAGGTCATCCGCATGAGCTCTCTGTAAATTCCTTGTTTGGTAGTGTGTCTTTGAATGAATGTAACATGTGCGCGCACAACCCCTTGTAGAATAAAACTTGTGCACTAGAGGGATGGTGGCAAATATTTTGCACCTTTCTTAAGACCTGCTCACACTCCCCGGATATGGAAAGAGGTGGGATCCTTCCCATGGTACTCCTTGATGATGGTGGGTACATTGATCTTTGGAAAATCTGACAGAGAGAGAAATTCTTACCTCACATCACTCTAAAAGGATCTCCTGATGTGTGGCCCACAACCGAGCTTTTGTGCCAAGCAAGACATAACTTAACATCCCCCTCTATTCCTTTCCATCCTTTCATTGAGCTTCCACCTTGTGCAAAATATTTCTAAGAAAGATCCTCCTAAATACTTGGGTAGTTCTTTTCCTCCAAGGTGCCTAATCATGCGCACCTTAGTCACCTTGGTCACCGACCCTCTCAACTTCCATCCCATTAATTCGTAAGTTCCATGTGCCCAATTGTCACATGTCAGGATACTGTGGTATCACTTACTAATTGGGTATCTTCAAACTAGATAACCCCATTAGTAGGGTGTATCATCTTAGGGTCTCTGATTGAGCACACATAAATCCTGTCTAGAACTTCCTCTCCCAATGGTTCAATATATGGTGTCA
The DNA here is from genome assembly GCA_018340775.1 of Taxus wallichiana var. yunnanensis. Lineage (NCBI taxonomy): Eukaryota > Viridiplantae > Streptophyta > Pinopsida > Cupressales > Taxaceae > Taxus > Taxus wallichiana. Next base: position 433,048,764 of record CM031243.1, read on the forward strand.
ACTTCCCATCAGCCAAGGGTATAATGACCCATTCCTCCTTATTCTCAAAGATGATGTACCCTTTTTGAACCAAAGGTTTGCATTGTTCTTGTAACACCAACGGTGCGCAAGTAGTCTTTGGGAAATTTTCCACCTCGAGAGAGCACTAAGAATTCAAAGTCCCCAATAAACTTGGCTCCATGGATAGTAATAGCTACATCATTCAAGACATCGATGGGCATTTCCTTAGTCATTTTTTTCCATATACAACACATTTGAATATGGCTATAATGCAGGTCTTCTCATCTAATGCCATGCATCCAAATTTAGAGCATTAACCTTTGTGCATATGTCAATGAGGCTATTGCTGAGGAGCCATCCATCTACAACTACATTTAATGTAATCTCATTGTCATAGTTGAGGCTATGAAGGTGGAGGTTCGTGAGCAAGACCAGGTCTCTCATGCTCTTCTCTAGTGCGTGGTACCTTCTCTCTCAACTAGGATCCTAGCAAGGGAATGATATTCTCCCCTATTAGCATTTTACACACCTCCTTGACCTCATCCAAGTCATCCTTTTGTGCCTTGACTCTCCTTCCTTGTTCCTCCCTCCTAGATTTCTCCTTTAGACACTGGATCTCCCCTTATAAGCTTTGAATAACATCCATGGTGTCTTGATATATCTCCTTTTGATGCGCGGGGTCTAGATACTTTCCATGAATGACCTCCTCCCTTAAAACTAGGGTTTTGTCTTGGTACCTCTCTTGCGTGTGTGGCTTCAGCCCTTTTTGTTACCAAGGCGCAGTTCCAAACTTGCATCCCGTGTTACTCAAGGCATCCACTATATATCTTCCTTCTTGATGCTTTGACCATTGCACGGTGCCTTGTCCTTCCAGTGTTGCTGATTCATATACTCAAATAATTCCAAGCACTCCTCATACTTATGCTTCTTTCCGCACCATGAGCACTACAACAGGTCTGGGAACTCACGCTTGTAATGTTCTGTAGATCCACAATTGAAACATGTTCTGCATGGGAACTCACTCCTTCCTCCTCTGTGGTTACCTTGACCATGGAATCCTCCTTAATAACCTCTTCCATGTGTGCATCCATCTGTGTGCTCTTATAATGGCATTTGTCACCTTTAGAACCATTGGTAATGTTGGTTTGGCACACCCCATGATCAATGGCCTCATGGATTTGATCAATGAGCCTATAGTCCTTAGTATCATGGGTTGTAGAGGTGTAAATTTTACAATAACAAGACACATTCTTCCCGATCGCATACCGCAAAGAACGGAATTCTACTTGCATCATGGTCCCCATGAAAATTTTTATAATATATTGTCATACCACATACCATCCTCCAAGGGAAATTATCCTTAACATGTCCCTCTATTTCACAATCATGCACCACAAACCACTACGAGTCTCATGGGCTAAGTTTGCAGATAATTTTTCCAACTACTTTGCCATAGTAGTAATCTGAGCCTCCAAGAATGGGCTAACACTAGTATCAATACTACCAATAGCTTCCAATGCTTTGTGTGGGTCTCAAAAAGTTGTATGAGACAAGGCCCTTCTCGAAGGGGTGATAAATCCTCCAACAAACCAATGTGCATGTTGAGAAGGATGAGTATCATATGATAACTTAGATAAGAGAGTTTTAAAACATGCATCATACTCCTACACTCTCTCGTCATTCCTTGTTGGATATCCTTCGAGTGTTAATGCTCTTCTTCTCAAACTCAAGAATGTGTCCTTTAAAGTAGTGTAGTCCACCACCACTGTTTGATGAGGGTCATACTTCCTATACCAGCTATGTGTGTGCCCTTGTAACGTGGTTGTAAACTAACTAGCCTTCCATTCTAGGGTTGTGATACCCTTCACGCGCCATAGCAGTTCACACTTGTGAACATGTTCCATAGCATCCTCAATGCCCCTATAATCTGGTAAATGTAGAGACATTTCAAAGAATACTTGAGGTGGTGGCTGGGGTCCCTATCCTCCCGAGCCAGAGCCTTGGTTCCCTTCGATGTTTCCTCCACTTCACGATCCACTAGGTTCACAGATTCCTATGCTTCCAGAGCCATAAAATCCACACCGAATCATGGGGTCCAATAGGGCATGTAGGATCTGTGTGAAGCACCCCAAAGTCCCATTGAACTGTGTGCCGATGGTTTATGATGACACTCTGCTACCACTACTGTGTTCTCGTGCCACTCACGATTCAAGACCAAAAGCTTGTACACTTGCTCCTTGTCCAAAGACTCCTCCAAATATTGGAATATGTGCAGCCATAAAATAAGGAACTGTAAAATTATACCTTTTAGGTGCGGATCTATCTCTTTCATTTATATTAATTGGGTCAATAACACTTCTTCTTGGTTCAAGAAAACCAAGCACCAAGGCTTGGTCACTAGGTGGGTTCAGATATGTGCCAATGAATCTCATTTCTCTATGTGATGAACTCTCACCGGGTCAAGGGAAGGGCTCTCCCTTATGCACTTGTCAAGATGAGGTAGCACAGATGCACTAACTAAGGTTCCACATCTTCCGCGTGAACCTCAACTCCTTCCCGCAGCATCTATCTCCATAGATCCATCACACTAGAATACTCACGTCATCTAGCAATCTCCCTTTCACGTGCTTCACTATACTTGTGCCATATAGATCTTCTCTCTCCTTCTCTCGTCATGATATCTTCCATCTTCCTCCACCTAAGGTCCCTTACCTAGCACTCAAAAAGGTTTAGCCAACCATTAGGAACATCTCTAAACTTATGGTAACCATCAATATCTTCATAGCTAGAGGAATATCATGTAGAAACGTTCCTCTAGGTTCTCACAAAAATTCAAACTCAGCAACCTCTAGACAAGAATACGTAGAAATGCCATACTCTAGAGTGTAACTAGTCGATCTTGCTCTCCACCAATGATCTACAACACGGGTCCACATCAAATCGCATCCTGCAGCCTTTGGTATTCTTCTTTGGTCCACATATGTGATCCATAATGCCAACTTGATCTAGATGCATAGGTTGAAAGCCATTCATATAGTTCTACTTGGGAAGCAACAGAAGAAGGTCTCATATAGATCGTGGTAGAGGTTCTATTCTACCCATCTACATGCATTAAACTTAGGTCTAGTGCTTTGAATCTCCGAGAAAATGTTAACCACATTATCATTACTCATTACACGATCCCGATGTATGCTATATCTCAATATAACTTCAAAAAGAGGTCCCAGAAAGAATGGAACCAAGATGTAGTCATTTTTACTCCCATCACAAAAGGAAGGAACCCCATGCCCACTAGTCCTATCAACCAACAAAAGTTGAGCGCTCACCTGAGGCACATGCGGGTACCAAGTCTCTATTTTATGTGTGTTTAGTGGGGAAGCATCATCTAGGATTAGTGTAAGAGTTTTTAGGAGGGAATTTAAGAGATACAAGAACCATAGGGCTCAGAATGACCTCTAGATCCTTGCAGACACTTCGAGATCAAGTGATTTAACGAATCCGAACATATATTATGAATTTTTTTATAAAATCATTCATACATGGCATGAAAGGAAAGAGAACTCATAAGAGAGAAATATGCATTAGAACCATTGATATTCATGTATATATTATATCAGGTAACCTCATTACATTCATTGAACCATTACAGGGTGTCACAGGGAAGTAGACCGCAGTCATGCAATTCACTGGACTTATGTAACTAAGCTACAAAAATAAAATTTACAACTCCATGCCTAGTACATTCTCTCCTGAATCAATTATCCACTAACAGAGTCTTCGCAGCAATTCTGCAGAGCTCCACCCATACTATATCTCAAACTCGCCATGTATATCAAACTCCTTATCTCCCTAACTCCTAGTGTCTCTTCTTTTACTCCACAGGCACTTGTATTTATAATTCTCCTACACTGCCAACTCACCTTCCAACACCCTCATATCTAGTGCCAAGTGTCGAATGTGGTCCTTCATGTGAGCATGCTTCTCCAGGCCTGAGATTTCCACTTTATCTCATGATGTTCTTCTAGAAGATTCCAAGGCATGCCCCTATCGGGGCCAACCTATCACCAGGATGGCATCTTATCCACGCACAACCAATCATGCTTTTCACATGTTCTACCTTGGGTGCTCAAATTGACTAAGTCCTGAACCTCCTTTTGCACATCACACATGCTATGTGTTTCTTTAAACCTTTCTCTTGTATGCTTTTTCCTTGCATGCCTTTTCATAACTTGGACCTTACGTGCCTACGCGCCATACTTGGTTAATATTCCAAGGGTCCAACATAGAGTATGGATAAATACTTTAATGTATACATCCTAAAATTCTATTTCAAATTCCTCAATCATATTGACAAATAGCCTTAAGTGCTTATGAAAGTTGATTGCATTATTTCCTGAAACTTAGGCAATCTATTTCTTACATCTTGTGGTAGAACATTTGGATAGCTAGCCATACCTCTAAAACTGATTGGACCAAAAGTATTAAAAACAAATAGAGTTCTGGGTGGAGGATGGGCCATATTATTTTTAGGAGGTGATCTTATAGGAGAAATGCAATGATAAGGAGTGAGGGGTCTGTGTGGTACGAGGATGTAATTCTCATAATGACTGCCCTCTAAATGCTCTGTTTCTTGGAAAACTCTTTCATTTGGAGAATAAAGGAATAGCATGACATGAAAATCTTTCAAATATAAAATAAGGACCCTCTCCAGATAGATAATTTAATTCAATAAAGAGACTACCCGATTCGGAAAAACTTAAGGAAGTATTGAAATCTTTTATCACATGCTTGATCGGTTTCATCAATTCTTGATGCTTGATCTCCAACCTTCCAAATTATTCTTACTTTTGAATTAGAATTTCCCATCTCTTGAAACAACCTTCTACTAGGGTCCTTGGTGAAGAAATATCTTCTTCCTTCCAGCTTTTCATATATTATTGAAAAATCTTAATTGATATATGTTAAGGCACTTTGGTATTTATACGAATTTAAACAACACAGAGTCGTCACTAAGGATTTTCACCTTAGTTTGTGCAAATGTACTATGAAAGATCTATCAAATGTTGGTCAATACCATATTCATGCAAATCTTACAATATTTTCTCTTCTTCTACCCAAATTTATCAATGATGATACAAATTTTAGTGTAATAACTATATAAGCTAGAAATATTGCACTCAAAACTTAAAACTTTGAAAAATTCTAATAGATCTAAAAAGATAATGATTATTTAGCAATTTATTTGCACTTAGATCATGTAAGAAACATTACCAAGGTCTGTACGTGTATAAATCTATTCAAATACTCCCTAGAAATGGTGCCACTAGTGTTGTTAACGAGACAAAATGGATATGAACTTTCCATAAATCAATAAATCTTTCCCAAAAATGTTAAATAGTCAAACAACGACACCACTAGTGTTGTTGATGGGCCAAATGGATATGAACTAGAAAAAAATCAACAAATTTTCCCTCGAAATGCAAATGTAAAATCCTGAAACAGCGCCACTAGTCTTGTTGACGGGCCAAATGGATATGAACTAAAAAAAAATCAAAAATCTTTCCCAAAGAAATGCTAAATAGTCCCCGCAATGGTGCCACTAGTGTTTTTGATGGACCAAATGAATATGAAATGTTGAAAAAATCAACAAATCCTCCCCGACAATGGCACCATGAGTGTTGGTATGCAAATTTGTTCTCTTTTTAAAGCCAGAAGCAAAATACGATCGATTGGACATGGAGCTTAGAGATAGATAGATCATAGTGTTTGTCATTTTGTAACCAGGGATGAGATCTAACTGGCCCTTTTCCACTATGATTTTTGGAGAGATGGATAACACCTTCAAGAGGATTTGACCTTTCCTCACTATAGGTTGTGCATGTTCAACCAAGGTGAGAGGAACCTTAATGTAACCTCTATTTGATGAAGGAGATGGAGATATCATTCCTTTGCACAAATTTTATGACAAAAACCTTGAGAAAATATGGTTAATACTCCATAATTTAACTCTTAAGAGGTGTCACTTCTAAAATATGGAGATACTTTCAACATAAGGCTAAGGTTACTAAAGACATTAAGAAATGCTAAATGTTCCGCATATTTTAGTGAATAGATTTTGTTCCTTTGTGGATATATAGGACAAACAGGGGTAGTTTAAGATGGATTCATGGTTTTTGAATGATTTTGGTGGGAGATTAAGTAGGATAAATTTGATTATACCATATTTTGTAGAAATTTCAAACAATGGACAACTCAACAATAAAAGTTTTAGAATAGTTAAGATGTTCCTTCAACCAGAAGGTGTGCATCAATGGAGGCCCGTATCAATACATTTTCACACAATATTTGAGAATATAACACTAAGGTTCAAGTTAAAAGACTCAATTAAACACCAAAATCTCTAATCAATCATGCCTAAGGTACACACAAAGACTTACAGACAATATTTATCAACAAATGATAGTGGAGTGATTTTAAATTTGTTTATCTCATCATAGGATGAAGGATCTTCCTAAAATTAAAATTTAAATGCCACTAAATTGTCATAGGGATAAGATCCTATTTGATTTCACAAAGATTTCAATATAATATTGTAATAGGAACAGAAGAAACCATTTTACAGACATTCTCAAATAAAGTATATACAAATTTTTAGAGATTGAACACAAATTAATTTCAAAATTGCTTAGATTCATCAGCAGGGGAAAGCTTCTAGAGCAATCTCGTTCTCGTCAATGGTTATACAACTACAACCAAATTGACATCATAGAAAATATAACACAGAAGGAATTAACCGGGTATCTCGGATTGGTCTCTCGGAAGATGACCTTGTCAAATTTTCTCTTATGAATTTAACCCCGAAACTTTTGCAAGAGTATTCTCATTGCATTTATACATTTTACTCACTCAATTTTCCCCTAAAAGAGAAGAATATTTGAGGACCTTTTCTTATTACCAATTTTCCTTAGAAAGTGATTTTTAACAAATTCACATCTAAAAGATGCCAGTGGACCAATTGTGAACTGATCACATTTCTTGGCCTATCAAATAATGACTACGATGTCATGCCACAACTTTTGAAATCCATCTAATCATTTTGATTCTCATATGCAAGAAATACCCTTTTAATCATTTTTGAGGATCTGATAGGGAATCCTTTTCGCCCCATGAGGCAACACATTTTTCATAATTTGTGCATATAACCTCCATCATTTCATTCTTTTCCATCTCTTTCCTCTGCAATTCTTCCCGCATACATCTTCTCTTGTAACTCCCATTTTTTCAAGTTCTCAAGCAATTCCAACTTCAAAATACTGACCTTAACAATCCTTGGACTCACAAATTAAGTTATAAATCCATTCAATGGCAATTTACAAACATAGACGACAAGGAATTTCATCAAAAATGATGAATAATAGTGTGCATTCACGTCTCCCGAAGCCTTCTAGAAGAAGTGCCCGAAAAAAAGATGTAATACACAACAACCATTGGTTCTTCCCATTTTCTACTCTATATCATATCCATCCACATGTTTCCTTAGCGTAATTGCAAAGAGAAAAGTACAAGGGCATGTTTCCAAACAAGCACAGGCCTTCCACGTGCCTAGGACCTAAGAAAAACACCTTTTCACCTTTGAAAAGTTTCAATAAAAAGGAGGCAATGGAAGCCTTGACGTGTTGCCTTGATGTACTTTTGATATATCGTCCTCAAAAGTAGAGACCATGAACAAGCACGGGCTCACCACATGTCTTAGTCCAACAGAGTTGATAAAAAAGTTGAATGATCAAAGAGAAGGTGCCATGTGTCTAGGGTCTGCGACAATTTTCCTTGGCCGTTAAAAATTCCAAGCAAAGACAGAGTGATCGGAAGCCTCCAAGTGTCCTCCTAGTGCTTCTTCAAAATAAAATTTAGGCACTAGTCCCTAAACAAATGTGGTTCCTCCATGTGTCCCAGACTATTTAAATTGCTTTGAAAAGTTTTAATTATAGAACGGAGCTAGAGGAAGCCTCCACATGTCTCCCCTATCACAAGTGTTAAGGTGGGACCACAGAGCGGATCCTCAAATGAGCACTTGCACTCCATGTGTCCATGGTCTACCATAATTGTACTAGATGCATTAAAAATTCTAAGTCTAAGATAGGTAGCGGAAATCTCCCAAAAGGTCTCCCTGGCGCAACTCCAAGGCCAAACCAAAAGGTGAATTTTCAGATGAGCACCGGCCCTCCACGTGGAAAAGTTTTGAGTCCGAAGAGGGCCTTAGATTTTCAAAATGACCCCACCAAGCCACATCCAACCGTAGAAGGGCCATGTTTCCATAGATGCTGAGATATGAATTTGACCGGAAAAATACACCCGTCAAACCGTAAAATGCAGGAAAATCACCATTTGCATCTAGAAATGAATCCTTCTTCAAGGACAAAGAATTTGGAAATGTTATAAGGCCCAAATTGATCCTTTGAATTGCATCGAATCATGTTTCCATAGATATTTCAGACAAAAATGACAGGGACAAAAAAACATGTACATCAAAAATAGAAAGAAGACAAAAAACCTAAATTTTCACCCAAGTTACGAGACTCTTTTTCATGGATAGAGGAATGAAAAACAAATTTGGTAGTTTTAAGTGATCCTCGAACGATGAAGGAACTTATCATGGAAACCAAATGGAGGAAAAAAATTCATGCATCAATAAAAGGAGATAGAAAACACGACAGAGCCTACAAACTGAAGAATTTCAGGGAAAAATAAGGCGAGACTAATTTGAGCACCAACAACACCCTAGTCCTTCAGTTTTTATCTCTAAAACTCGTGAAGAATTAATTGAGTTTCTTGAGCACTATTTCTACTATGAGAATATTTGCATATTGTATGAATTGGGTGTACTCATTTATAATTTATTTGGTTCAATCCATTGTTGAGGAGAAAATATTATTTTCCCCGATGCCGTTATTTGGGTTTACGTATCTCTATCTATTTGTTTTGATGTATTTTCTACCTCCTGTGCATATTTAGAGCCAAAATATACTTTGTACTTTAAAATTGAAAACTCCTTTTTATCTTGAATATTCAAACTTAAAGTAATTGATGATGTTCATGGTAAGGTAGAGGTGTGGGTATTTGTTGTATCACTTAAAATCATTGCTCTTTGAGTTCATAGTGTTATAGTTGTATGCTTTCTCAGTCATCAATTGTAGTAACTGCAGTTTGCATATTCATGGCAATCATAACTCTGTCCTTTTCATAACTTCATGGTGGTAACTTTTAGAAGCATGTAGACTATGTGAAATAATGTTCCTTAAATTTACTACTTTAACCTTCACTTGTTGAATACTTGCAAATATACCTTCCTTCAATAAAGACTATGTCATTTGATCATCTCTTGAACTTGTGACTATGTCCTTTTTTTAATTCATTTATACCTGATTGTTTTCACACTAAAACCTTGTAGACTAAAAATGCACTCTTATCATTGTTGCATTCTGTATTTTATCCATTGAGTTGTATCTGAATGATGCTTTGAGCTTGAATTTATGAAGACTTGAAGTATGAAATGATCAATTAAATAGCAGCACTTGATTGGAATGGCTTGATTGTAAATCTCAAGCTTTATGATATTCCCTTCTGTAATTGTTACTTTGGTGTTGTATTTGTTATGCAACCATGTAAACCTCATATCAACCTTGTATCTTGAATCTTTGTTCAATTGCATGGCCGTTATGACTTTATATTTAGAAAAATTTCTCTATGTTGCTTGTCATAGATGTACTCCATTGGTATTGTAAAATTTGTGTATCTGTTATGATCCAATCTGAAAGTGTGCACTTGGAACTTAATATGTCACTGTAACACTTCACTTGCATGCTTCATGGCTTGTTTTGGAGCTGAAATTTGATAACTATTATCTTTGATCATGTAATGCATTATCTTCTTTATGCATTACTATTTGATTTACATATAGCTTTTAAAGCATGTATTAGTTTAAAATAACATGATGGAAAGATGTAAATGTTCATTTTACATGGCGAAGCCTTGTCAAAATTTTCTCATATTTCCTTCTCATTTTGTTTCAGCTGTAATCTTATCTTTCCAGTTAACTTCAGCCTTTAAATTCTAATTCTTCTGCTTCACCTTTGAGTTGTATTCTTCCTCCATACCAGTATGTACTTGTGACTTATTCCAATATGATGTATCATAGGATATATTTTATTGAATTCTACAATCTTTATCTAATAGTGTGGACTGTAAGACATGATTTTATTTCTTCTTGACTACAACCTGTACCTGCACATTTAAGAAAATAGTTAGAAAATATTTAGGCTTTTTGGCCTCTCTTATGTTCCATAGTCTTTCTTTCCTTCTCTCTCCTCTTACTTCTGAGTGGATAATCATGTATGTTGTTACAGAAAAATTAATTTTATCAGTTGTTCCTTTGATCTTCATGTAATTTATATCTCCTATTGTTAAGAGATCCATCTGCATGAATTTTGATAGTATAGGAATATGGATTAACCCTGAGCTCATAACTGACAGTTTTCTCTTTTCTATTTTCGGTATAGTACTTTGAGCAGTGAAGATGGAGATGGAGAAAAGCTGGAGCTAGAGGTGCATCAACCGAAAAGAAACCCCAAGGCAATGATGGGTTCATTCATACTCCTCTATTTTCTCTTTCATGCATATGTACCTCTTATTTTAGTAGCTGTATTTTACTTTTAAGTTACATCCCATGACTTGTGTGGGAACATTTGAAATTCCTTATGAATAAAACATTGAATTCTAAAATTGAATTGTGTATTTATTTCTACATTTTAGCTTTCTATATGGATTGTATGATGAATTAAACAACTCAATAATATAATTGAATGTCTTAATCATGAAGGAAATAACCTTAAAGAATACCTATAACATCTAGTACTGAACTCTGATTGCTGAAATCTATAGTTATGATTGTTGTTCCAAAGCTTAACAATTCATCTGTTTTGGAATTCAATGTCTTCATCAGGATAACACATCTATCCTTCGGGCTTTGTGTTCTTTTTCTTAAGATAGTCATGAAATTGTAGACTATGTGAGATGTTACATTTTTAACAGCACACATAGCTTTAGATTTCATGTAATCATTAATTAATTCAACAGAAACAATATGGACTGAAAGAAACTTCCCTATCTTAGGTTCACTTCATTATTTTTAAATCCATCGTAACAAAGTTTCGAGTTGCCCATTTTTGCACAAGTGCAAAAATTGTCAATAGTTGTAATATTAGACATTGTGTTCCTCATACATATAATTTTTGTAATATGTGATGGTTCATGTCATGATTTAGGGGCATATGGTGAACGTATGATCCCTATTGTACAGTGATTTCACTTTGGGTGTAGTATGTGGTAATGTGATGTATCTTATCCCATGAAAGTAATGATTATGTTATAGCCTTTATATATACCATGTGTAAGATGTTAAGGTTAACTTATGTGAATCCCAATTGTGTTAGTGATGAAGTTATGTGTTATGTTGTGAACCCTACATTAACCAACACTAAGGAAAATTGGTAAAAGGTGTATGTTTTGAGTGAGGAAATGTTGAACATTGATCAGTCACTCAAGACAAGTATGAGATAGGAAGTGGAGTCTTGCATAGGCTGAAAACCCACTTTTCTTCATTTAGTATCTATGGAACTTTATCAATGGGTGTCATGCATGTTGTTTTTTAGACACTTTAGGCTCGATAGATGACAAAATGTACTATTTTCTCTCTCCTAATATGGTTATCATATGGATTCAACATAAGCATACTTATGACTATGTTCTCCTTGTGGAAGTGGTGGAGGGATGATTCGAGATAGAGATAATGACAGTTGTATTATTTGATATGTTATTTTACGAGTGCCAAGAACTTGTTGAGTACCCTTTGGAGGTCTTATAAGGCCACGTAGTTATTGTGATGTGTTATTTATCTATACTTATTTAATTCATAATTTTTTTTTCTTTTTCTTGCTAGAACCATCAATTTTCTTGATTGATGTGTTCTTAAATTTTGGGAATTTTATTTGGTTACTGCACTAACATTTGGATTTCTACACTAACCACTCATATTTCATCTATTTTTTTCTTTTTATAAATTTGCGTATCAAGTTTAATTTTTTTATCAACCTATCCCAAGGCTTGGGATTTTTTCCACTTCGCATTTGAAACAGTTGTTATATGATGGTTCTAATGTCGTAATGTGTTTGAATAGGGTCATGAGATTAAGCATGGAGTGGTGGAACATATGGACCCTCTTCATTGTATGGGGTACACCCCAAGGATTTATAGATAACTAGCAGGTTGTTAAACCACAATTTATTATATCACTTGGGTTAGAGGTGTTTATAATTTATATGCCCAAGGCCATGGGGTGACCAACCTCTTTTGGGGAGTGAAAAGGAAAATTTATCTTTATTTTATTACTTGGGAGGTATATGGAGTTTTTTTGTGATACCGTGGAGGTATATGATGTTGTTCTATGATGTTTGGGAGGTATATGCATTTGTTTTGTGATGCTTTGGGAGGTATATGAAGTTGTTTTTGATGCTTTGGGAGGTATATGGATTTGTTTTGTGATGCTTTGGGAGGTATATGGAGTTGTTTTCTCGACGCTTTGGCAGGAGAATAGAGTTGGCGTTATGATTTTTGGATACTCTTGTGAATATAGTTTATGTTATTTTTTCACCTTGACCCTATGTAACTGTAGTTATTGTCTCAAGTTTGTGAAACATTCTTATGTTTACCTATTGGGATTTCCATGTTTTTGTAGACTACTTATGATACGAGTAATTTTGTGTCAGGGACATGTGTGACAAGCACCGTGTTGTGAGGGCTATGTATGTTTTTTCCATGGTTCGGTTGAGTTCTTGTCGTGTGATATATTCGTGAGGGTACATATCATGATATCTTGTGAGCTATTAGTGTTGTGTGTGGTGGGTACCCACAAAAATGATAAGATAAACTCGCTAAGGATTGAAATATTAAGAGCTTGAGTTCTAGAAACAATTTAAAGGAAAAAGATTAACTAAGTAATAATTTAAACTAGAACTACCAATCTTCGTAGAACATTAAGAAAGTTTATAGAATTTCCTTAAATCTTGTGGTCACGTTTTAACGACATAATTATTTTCCCTAGACAAGATTTTTCATTGTGAATTGTAGCCTCATTATTGTGTCACATCAAGGATGATGCTCTTATCGGGAGGAAATTTAGTTCCCACATTAAAAATAATAATATTAATGTAAAGTTAATGTGGTGGTTGAGGATTGGTGTGAGATGAAGGAGGCGTTACGCGAGGCACACATGCGCCTAGTAAATATTCTAAGACTTGTATTTATCTTAGATCCAGAGACAAATAAATCACACTGAAACCCAAGGAAAGGTTGTAAATTTTAGTGGTAAATAGATAGTTGGAGCAAAGGAAGTATGTGGGGGATTGTACTGAAGGGACCTCTTACCTTAGACGTCCCAAAATCATCCATTTATGGGTCAAAACAAATACACACAGAGATAAATAAATGACCAGATTATCCTCTCTTCCTACTATATGAAAAAATTCTATTTGAGTTGTGTCTCAGATTTGAAGTGGATTCATTTCATTTGAAAAAAAAAGGGAAACTTCTTCCCCGCTGCGTTTTTAATACAAAATAAAATGATTAAGTATTGGGAGGGATTTTATTCAGTTTATTGTCTCCTTATTTTGACCTATTTTTTCTAATTTTGGGTGCATATGCTTCGTGCACTAAACCTTTAAAGCACCATCCTCGAGGTAGATAGTGGCTACCACTTCTCTTTCTTTCTAATCACCCGTGCTATGTGCTCTATAACTTGTGCAACACGTTTTAAATTTTTATTTTATTTCCAAATGATTATTGTATTGATTAAGACAATAAAAGTATCCTTTTCCTATTGTCCCCACGTATGCCTCTACAAGATTTTTTCTCGTTCACTCTTCCTTTGGGTTGAACTATTGACCAAAATAAGCTCAAACTTATTTTTGGTCAACAAACACCATTTTTCCCCTTTTTTGATTCAATCCAAATTTTTACATATTTCAAACACTTAAGGCCCCCTGAAAGCATTTCCATTAGATAGAAAATTTATTCCCCTTTCCATAGATATAAATAATTCCTTCTAACTCTTCGTATTTTTTAAGTTATGGGCCGGTGGGCCCGAGGATGACATTTTGCCAAAAGTAGGTTGGCAGGCCTAGGGAAGAATTTTAGCCAAAGGAAATTGCGGACCAGCAAGAGACATTTTGACATTTTTACACTTTTCACAAAAGCAACAAGTATAATTGCGGGGAACGTAGGCCTGAGAAGGATTACTTTTTGTAAAGTGGAAAAAGCGGGCTGGTGGACCCAAAGATGTCTTCTTGCCCAAAAAGGGAAAATGTGGACCAATAGGCTTCGAGGATGACCATTTTCCAAAAAGCAGTCTGCAGGGCCACGAATGAAGATTTTCCCAAGTATGAATGTGGACCGGCGGGTTTGCGAGTGGACTTTGAAACTTTTACACTATTCACAAATGGCATAGTTTTCAAGTGGGTGCACGCGAGCCCACGGGGTCTCATCGACCATTGAAAAGTCACAGACCCGTGGAGGGTGCCACGTGTCCACTCAGTGCAACTCCAAAGATAGAATCCAAAATGGGTACCCCAAACAAGTGCTACACTGCCATGTGTCCCAGAGTCCAAAAAGGGAAAAAGTCAATAGTTGAAAAGTCAAACTAGGGGACATCCAACAAGATGCCATGTGTTGACTCAACATAACTTCAAAGGTAAAATCCGGAGTGGGTTTCCAAATGAGAGAAAGGCTTCCATGAGTGCCACATCTGAAAGAGGGACAAAGTCAACCGTTTAAATCAACTAAGTATAAGGTTATCGCGAGAAACCTCCAAGTGTCTCATAGATGCAACACAAAGGTTAGGTCTAAGGAATGGGTTCCCAAATGAGAACTAAATCTCCACATGTCTAGGGTCTAACAGAGTCAAAAAAGGGGAGAAAGAGTGGGCCCAAAATGACTAAGTATATAGAGTGCATGAAGGAACAACATATCTCATCAAAGGAAAATTTAAAGGCGCGACCCAAATTGGAGACTCGAGATAAGCACAGTGCCTTCTACATGTCTGAGGCCCGAAAGGGAGCAGCTCAAATTAGGTAAGTACAAAAGGTAAGTGAAAGGAGCCATATATCAGCATGGAGCAAATTCAAATGTAAAATTTAGAGTGGGTTCCCAAATGTGTGTTGGGCCTCCACATGTCCGTGGTCGACTTATGGCCTGCGAAGCAAAGGAGACCTAGCCAAAAACAAAGAAATAAGGCAGATCCATGGAAAGATCCACATGTATCTTTGGTGCAATTTCAAGGCATGGCCTTGTTGTCCACTCAAAATTCCCGCTCGATAAGAGTAAAATTTTCAAAATTTTGAGTTTAAGTGTTTTTCTCTAAAATGCCTAAGTCGTGAAATTGAAAAAATCATGTGTTTTGGGTCATTTTGTGTGATTTTCTGAACTTTATGTGTCGGAACTTTTGTCCCATCTGTCCCAAGTACGAAAGTGCATTCTTTTTGACCAATCATGTAAATCCCCTAAGCTGTCCCATTTTCGGGCCCGTCGGAGAGTTTTTTCCCAAGTGTCCCAAAACTTATTTTGCATGTTGTTCCAATTTCGGCCAATCATCCTTCCCATGTACTTCGCACTTTCTGTCCCCAAATGTCCCAAAGTTAAAAAGTGCGAGCTTTCCCATTTTCAGCCGATTTGCCTCGAACTGCGTCCTTGGCAAGCAATTTTGTCCCAACCGCCCATTTAAAAAAGTGCGAGCTTTCACAATTTCGCCGAGCCGGTCAAGTCACGTACTTCGAACTTTTTGTCCCAAATGTCCCAAGGCCAAACGGGCACTTTGATCCATTTCGGCGAAACACCCGAATCACGTACTTCGCACATTTTCGTCCCATTTGTCCCAAATGCATTTGTGCGTCCTCTCCCTGTTTCACCCGAACCGGCCGAGCCGCGTGTTTCGCGCATTCGCGTCTCACATGTCCCAAGCGTACCTAGTGTCATTCACACTTAGTTTTTCCCGCTCACTCCGAGTATGATGCTTTTCAAATTGGTGGTTGTGTATTCAATGCACATTAAAGTCATTCCTCTCTCCAAACGGCTATATAACGAGCATTCCCCTTTGCATTTTTCGCATTGCTTCCATGCTATCTTTTGCTCGAACCCTTGCAATTTGAAAACCTGCACGATACCCCTCCATTTGCAAATTCCTTCCAGAAGTCTAGGTTGCAGCTCCGAGACTATCACTATGAAGATCAAGTTCCAGGGACAGGAGCAAATTTCTCCGCTTGAGTCTGCAGTTGTTAGCAATATAGGATAGCGAAGCTCGTCATCTCGACTTGATGATTTTTGGGCAAGAATGACAGATACAAACCCTACACCAATGGCACGAGATGATTAATGATAGTGGTTTAGCTTTTGCGGAGGATTCCCAATCTCGGATACAGGTGTCAGGATACAAAGTGCTTTCATGTGGAGCTCACTTCGACACCACTTCGAGTGAATTGACAAATGTACATGGGGAACTCATTTCTGCTGGACGCTGCGCTATTGGCGCTACTCGAGGATTCCGGAGATGGACAATGCTATAGTCGTCTCCCGGATCAAGCACAAAGCTATGTTCATCCAAGACAAAGTGACAAATATAAGACGCGAGTGGCGAAATCTTAGTTGAAGAACCCTAAGAAAGGTGCTTCTCGCCTAACCAAAACCCTCTTCTTCGAGAAGATTTCAACGAAGAACTGTCAAACTTCATAATCCGCCGGCTTGGGTTTTGGGTTTGCCCTCCACCAATGAGTTTCATTTCTCGGATGTGCCTCATCAAGCATGGTGTGCGAGGGAACACAAAATATCAAATGGGCGAGAGATCATCGAGTATGAATTTGGTGGAGCAGCTATCCAACGTCCAAAGAAACAAAGAAGTTCTATATGACTTCATACACGATGTATACCCTAGCAAGACATCAAGCAAAGGTGGTTTAGTTTCTCCTATATAGATGCACACAAAGATGATCCAGTGTATGCCTATTGCCCATGAGCTTCACCTTGGGAGACCAGCAACCGCAATTTCAGAAGGGTCAATGATGCTTTCACCATGTACGTGGTCAGATTGCTCGAAGGTGATACTGCAAGAAGGTTTTCAGATGAAGCCATGAACCTGATATCGCAGTATGGAGCCTATTTCATTCAATTCAGGAAATTTTCCTATATCCGGCTTGCTGGCTATGAGAACACCCCTCTGCGGCTTCCCATGTTCTGCAATGACAAAATGGCCTTGATTGAGATATGCAGGCAACTAGACAAGTTGCACAGAACTTGCAGAGACAAGAAGATTTCTGGCTTGCACTTTCCCATCTCTCTGGGAAACTACACATGCAAAACAGCTCTGGATGCTCAGAACATAGAAAGAGCCCTGGTCCCTATCACTGTTCATTTCTTCAAGCCAAGAACCTGTTTTGACTTGAAGAAGTTCATTGAACAGAACATCAAGATAGTCTATCATCATAGGGCAGATACAGAAGACTATTGGGCTGACTGTGTAGATGATTTTGAAGCCAGAAGAAGGCATTGTGGCAGGTTCTCCCTGCATTGATCCAAGAACTCACGGTCACTGCCAAGTTCTGAAGGTCTCTCGGATGAAAATTCTAATTTATACTCTTATGAGTATGAAAATGTGATTAAGAACACCCCTCACGGAGGACTTGGATTGGAACAGGAAAGAGAGAGATGATCACGCCGAGATTCTTGCTCCGGTCTTAATCGGGACTAGGTCAAGTTCGGGTAAGAAGATCCGAGAATTCAAGTGGTACTCGGAGAATCTAGCTCCAAGGATGATTCAACACCCGTAAGAGGCATCGGTTCAGTCCGGAACACCGGTGAAAACCCCTCTCTGCCTCTCAATAGCTCGGGGACTGTAGAATCTACTCCTTCTCCATCTACCTGGTATACGGGAAGAAACTCAAAGAGGTAAAGAAGGAACCTGCGAGAGAATGATCCTCCAAGAAAACAGTAGAGTTGCTTATAGGGCGTAGAGAACATCATTGTTCTCAAAGTGAAAGTGAAGAAAGTGAGATGCCCACTCCTGCAAATGTTCCTAAAGACCCAGCAGATAAGGATAAAGAGGTCTAGAGCACTGAACTTCCGGTGCTATTGATTCCTCTACTGCCATTGCCTCCAGTGCTCTACTCACGTCTCAGCTTGAGTCAACAAATGCACTTGGAGACCACTTCGAGTGTCATGAGCTCCCTATCTCTTGGTCCCCTTGCCCCTCCTGCAGATTCTTCTTCCTCCTTTTCTTGGGTACAACCTCTGGTTGACAAAAGGAAGAGGAAATCCTCCTCTCAAAGCTTGGGACCAAATTTTGATGTCAGAAGACCTTGTTGGGCACCACTCCTTCTCGTGCAAAGAAAGCTTGAACCGCCTCCTAGAATGTGTTCGATGCCCAAGGTCAGCAATTCTTGGAGATTGCTAAGCCTGCAGAGAGAAAATCGAATCGGACTTGCCGACATCGACTTAGAGCTTTCAAGGATCCCTATGGGAGAGTTTACTCCTGAAGGTGAAATTCACAACCTCTAGGAAATACAAATCCACAAGAGTCATTGGAAGGGTAGAGAAAGGGCAAAGAGACTATTGAACAAATAGAAGAACAAGCCCAAGTTCTCACAAGTTTTATCAAGTCACTCTTGTCTAAGGACAAAGTTTTGGATCCTACCCCCTTGACTCTCTACCGCCTCCTGTAATTCTAAGCCAAGATGAAGTGCAAAGTATTAAAGATATGCACAAGTATTCTATCTACAGGCAGAGCTATTGAAGCCATGGTGGATGACATGCTTGTTTTTGGGCTAAACTTCATCGATGAAGCTTTTAAACTACATGGAAAGGTAGACAATTTTCAACAGAAGCTATCCTCTCTATTGGGGTTATGGATAAAGAGCTTAAACTCTGAGCAACATGCATTGTAGACCTTCGCCTCATGGGATAGGCAGATGAGAACGTCTTCGGCGAATAAGATTTTCGATGATGCCAAAGACAATCTATCAAAATCACGGGTGTACGGCGTAGTGGAAAATCAAAGTCCTGGAGGAAGTCAGGGAGAAATGAAGAACAGTGGCGAAAGGGAGAAGCTTTCAAGACACTTTGGTAGCCCACCGCTTTCAAAGATATACATTGTCATCTTCAAGATGAAAACTCTGTGCTTCCTTGTCCTTGCAAGAAATCAAAGCTCGATTCGAGGTTTTGTCAAAGATCATCTATTCAAGGAAAGCTCCATCTCTAACGAAAAGATGAAGGAAATTTTTCTCTTCATCGCCATTGAAGAAGCAAACAAAGATTATCATACTCACGTTGAGTTTGATAAAGAGATGGAGAAATGTCTCAGGATTTTGGACTCGATCTGCGGCCACACGTCGGTCCCTCGTGGCGAGATATAGCTTGAGTCATTGAAGAAATTCAGGCAAATGGATTTTGAAGACAAAGTGGGTCCCTCCCAATAGTCTGCCACCTGTCTCCTTCTCCTTTCTTTTCTCTTCTTCCCATTCTTTTCGTATTCCTTGTAATTAGTTAAGGTATTGCGATGAGTGATCTTTAACTATTCTTTAATTAAAAGAAACGTTACGGAGAGTAACTAACTTGTAAGCTATATAATGGCCTTTCCACGCCATTTTGAAAGGAGGAAGAACTTGGAATATTTCTTTGAAAGTGTAAATAGATCTTAAAGAAATCAATACAAAAGGGCTTTTCATTCTCTATCTATCTAATTCTTGTTATCTTTGTGTTTTCCTTTAATATTGTGGAGATCATTTTGTTCCTAACTCGTTAGTCTCTCCGATTGCATATTGTTCGACTTTTGCAAATACAAAGTGATCTTGTATAACCAAGAAGGAACTTTTTGTCCTTGATTAATAAATCAAGAAGAGGTTATTTATGGAACTTTGTGTCTTTAAATTTAATCTCATTCACCATCGCAAATGATCTTGTCTTGAATTCTTTTAAGCTTCGCATACACGAAGAATTATTCTGCTATCTATAATTCGAATGTTGCTATTCTCGCTCATCTCCTTATTCCCTTTCCTTAGTCCTTGTGTAATTGATGATCCTTGTGGAAAACACTTTCGTAAAATCCAAGTTTGACCATAAAACAATGTTCTGTACATTTGTAAATAAGTTCGTTTTTGAATAAGGGAACCTCTCCCATTAAAGAGGAGGGACTTCTTGTCCCCGACAGTGTTGCTCTTCTAAAAGTCCTATCTCGACGACCAACAGTTTTGGTGACTCACTGGGAAAATCGCATTCCAGATCTTGCAATTTTTCAATCATCCTTTGATCCGGTGACTCCGTGTTTCACTCGAGGAGAAGGACCCTTGGTATCGAATATTCTCGGTTTGACTTTTAGAGCAACAGGGTTTTCCTTTCCCTTCAAATAGAAGAACTCGTTTGACGAGCACTCCTGCTTCAAGATAGAAGTCCTACGGGTGGTATTCCTTCGTAACTCCGCTAGTCCCAATCTACGAGCTTTTATCCTAGCTGGTCTGCTATAGTTCCCTTCCAAGCCGTATTTCCAAGAATGGCGGCACAATTGCCATGGGGTCAACGTGTCGGGCCCCTGGGCCCTTACTCGGCCTTTGCATGAGTTACCTAGAGGTAACCGAAGAACTTCCCCAAATTTAAAGGAGATGGCAAAGTACACCCTGATGAACACATTGCAGCCTTCATAGTTGCATGTGGAGTCTTGGGAGTTGAACATGAAGACGTCTCAGTAAGGCTGTTCGTTGAGACGTTACAAGATAATGCTGCTGATTGGTTCTATCACCTTCCGTCTGGTGCCATCACCGACTGGAATACAATGAGAACTCAGTTCGAAAGCCGTTTCAAGCCGGCAGAAGATGTGCATGCCCCGCTTGCCCAAATTTCTCGATAAAGAAAGATCCATCGAACCCATGAGAGAATTTGTGGCTCTTGCCTGGTGAGATCCGATCAACAAAATTCTTGTAAATACTCGACCAAGTTGATCAAATTCAAAAATGTTTCTTTCTAAATGCTCAAACGCCCAAAGTCAGTTATGCTCTAAGAAGGGCTAATCTTGGAACGTTAATTCTGGATCAAGAACTGGCTGTTAGTGTCGAGGACGACCTGATCATGTCAGGGAAGTTGAAGAGAGATCCTCCCAAATCTAAATCTGCTGCTTCTTCCTCTTCCACCTCTGGACCCAATACTGATCCATTAGTCCAGAAACTTGCAAATGATCTAGTCGCTATAAAGAAACAATTATCTCAAAGCATGCCCCATATGCGAGGCGTTCAAGAAGAAATTTTCATCCCAGAAACCGTTTGCTCGCTCCCACACAAGACTAGCACTTGAAGGACCTCCTGTCAAGGTTCCTGTGAATGCAACCTATGAAGTTGAAGAGCCAGATGATGATGTGGACAATGAAGCTTGTGAGGAGTTCCTGGAGGAATTTGATGATGAGGCGAAGAACTTGAGGGATCTCGGGTTAATTTCTTTACCACCGAAGGCACTGATGATGGAGATAACTATGATGAAGTGGTAGCAGATATGAACAGTGAATCATTTGCTGTCATGACTCGAGAACAAGGCAGAAGGAGAAAGTAACACAGCCCATGAAGAAATCTAAGGAGCAGCCGGCAACTATTCCTGTAATTGCCAAAAGAGGATCTCCTATCCCTACCTCATCTGCACCAAAGGTAAGTACTGTCAATCCTACTACCAAAGTTGCTTCTTCTTCTTTTTCTCCTAAGGTTGATAAGCCTAGAATTTCAAATGATGATGGCCCATCCACCTCTGGATCCTTTGATATTGTGGATCATCTAAAAAGGACTAAGGTTCAAATTTCAGAAGCTGAATACTACCAAACCCATCCCAAAGCTTTTGCCAAGATGATCCAATTTGTTAATTCCCATTCCAAGACCACCTCTAAAGGCCTTTTGCCCACTCCTCCTTCTACACCACAGCCTAGTCTGGTAGCTGCTGTCACCTCGCCTGGTGACAAAATCAAGCCTTTTTATGTAACACTTCTTATAGCTAGCCATAGGCTCAGTAACTGTGTCATAGATTCCGGAGCCTCAGATAATGTGATGCCTGCTAAAGTAGCTCATGCTTTAGGCTTGACCCTCACTCGTACTTATGGATCTTGCTACTCCATGGAAAGTAAGGAAGTGCCTTTGGTTGGAAGGATTAAAGATGCACAAGTGGCTTTTGCTGCTTTACCTGAAAAGAAAGTCTTGGCTACCATCCTAGTAGCAGACATTCCTCCTTCTTACGGAATGTTGCTAAGTAGGAACTTCTGTAAAGATGTGGGTGGAGAGATTCAAATGGATTGGTCACATGCACTCATACCTGTCAATGGACACATGAAGAAGCTGCTTCGCCCGAGAAACAATCTGAGTATATTGTGCAGAAAACGGATGATCCTAAGGCACAAATACTCTATGAAGATATGGGCCATGGTAATTACATGATTCTGTCCCCTGATGAAATCCAACCCTCCAAAGTATCGCCCAAAGATCCCAATGGTGTTTGGATTTTAGAATTTGATGGAATTTGTTCCTCGACCGGTTCTCGAGCTGGTGTCCCGCTAGTGTCACCCGAAGGCTGCCTACATCCTTTTCATTTAAATTGCAGTTCGAAAACACTAACAATACAGCAGAGTATGAGGCTCTCATTCTTGGACTGCAAGTGGCCAAAGAACGAGGTGTAAAAAATCTTCTGGCTCATGGTGATGTAGAGCTGATTGTGAAGCAAGTCAAGTCTTTTCGTAAAAATGGGAGGTCAAGCATTACCGCATCGGGTTTGGGATTCAATTGAATTCCTTGACGCTTTCTCTATTGAAGCAATACCTAGAGAAAAGAACAGCAGGGCTGATTCACTGGCTGTCTCAGGGTCATTACTGATTCCCCATCCTGAATTCTCTCAGGATAAGTTCACTATTGAAATGGTCCACCGGCCTAGTGTTCCCGACAATACTAATAATTGGCAAGTTTTCAACGATGACCAGCATTTGCTTTCCTTCCTGGAACTCAAGGGGAATTTTGAGCAACTGTATTTTGAGGGAAGTGACAACCTGCCTCGTGAGAGTGTGTCCTCTGACCAAGCTGTCACCCAAGGAGAAGAAACAGATCAGGAAGGGTGCATTAAACTCAAAGGAAACAAGATTCCCAAAGGTTTGGTGAGTTTGGAGGAGTTGTTTGATAAACATGACAGTATATGTAAAATCTAAAGCTTCTCTCGACCTCAAAGAATCAATTTGAGTATGATAAGATTGATATAGGGAGTTCTACTGATCCCAAGCTGGTAAATATTGGGAAATGTTGCACAACCGATGAGAGGAGAAGAGCAATTGATCTTCTAAGGAAGTATAAGGATGTTCTTGCATATTCTTATGAGGATCTAAAAGCCTTCAAGCCAAAAGACATGCAAAGCACTCTATCCCTCTCAAACCAGAATCAAGCCTTTGGCAAAAACAAAGGCAAAGATAATCCCAAAATAGCTGACACTATATTTCAGGAGATTCAGAAATTGTTGAAGGCTAAAATCATTTTTCCCATTCACCATTCAACATGGATTGCAAACATTGTGCCTGTTAGGAAGAAGAATGGTGAGATCCGCATCTGTGTTGATTTCAGGAACCTGAATCAGGCTTCTCTGAAAGATAACTACCCTCTGCCTATGATGGATCAAATATTGCAAGCAGTAACAGGATCTGAAATGTTATCTATGCTTGATGGGTTCTCGGGATACAATCAGGTAGAGGTTGATACTGCAGATCAACACAAGACAACCTTCACCACTCCTCGGGGTACCTTTACCTACAAGAGAATGCCTTTTGGGATGATTAATGCTCAGTGCCACTTTCCGTAGAGAGCTATGGATTTGGCTTTTGGAAGATTGAAAGGGAAATGTATTGTCATATACCTTGATGATCTGACAGTGTTTTCAAAGACAAGAGCAGATCACTTCACCACTTGGAAACAGTTCTGCAAAGATGCCGAGAGCATGGGATTTCTTTAAATCCTAAAAAATATGTCTTCTGTGTTACAGAAGGAAAACTATTAGGGCACATTGTCTCCAAGGATGGTATTAAGATTGATCCTGAACGAGTTCAAGCCATCCAACAAATTCCTCTCCCAACCAGTAAAAAAGGCGTGCATTCCTTTTTCGGTAAGATCAAATTTTTAAGAAGATTCATCCCTGATTTTGCTGAATTAACTTTGAACATCTCTCAGATGATGAAAGGGAAGCAAGCGTTTGGTTGGTCTTCTGAAGGAAAGGAATCCTTTAAGGGTATCAAGAAAGCTATTGCTAAAACTCCAGTTTTGGCCTGTCCTGACTTCAGCAAAGATTTCATCATCTATTGCTATGCTACGTATAATACCCGGCTCTTCATTGTCTTAACCCAAGAAGAATCTGATAGACATGAGCTACCAATTTCCTTCATGAGCTATATCCTGAAAGATCACGAGTCGAAATACACCATGATGGAGAAGCATGCTTTTACGGTAGTCAAAGCCGCATCAAGCAGGTTCCATTTCTATATCCTCAACTCTCACTCTATGGTGTTGGTTCCAGATACGATCATTAAGTCAATTCTTACACAAAGAAGAATTTGGGTCCAAGAGAGGAAACCCAGGTGGCTAAAGTCCAGGAGTATGACATTGCTATCAAAACAACCAAGCTGGTTCGTGGAAAAGGTCTTTGTGAGCTCATTCTTTGAAGGATCCAAACATGAGTTCTTTGGAGGAGAAAGCCGACATTCCTACCTTTTCTATTCCTTAGTTCAGTCGATGAATGGTATTTTGACATTGCCCATTTTCACACCTATGGGAATGCCCTCTCATTTAACGCCAAGGAAAAGAGGACTGTTAAATTGAGATCAACACAATATGTACTGTGGGAAAATGCCTTGTTCAAGCGTGGTTTGGATGGGAGATTTCTGAAGTGTGTGGACAAGGAGCAGCAGAGAAAGTTGCTCTCAGCTTTCCATGATCAGGCATGTGGAGGGCACTATTCATCAACAGTCACAGCTCACAAGATACTCCGGGGAGGATATTACTGGCCTTCCTTGTTCAGAGATGCATCCAAGTGGGTGGATAAATGTGAAGCTTGTCAGACCTTTGTGGGAAGACCTAAATTGGCATCTTTACCTCTCAAGCCAGTTGTGATCGAGGAACCATTTCAACAATGGGGTCTAGACTTCATTGGTACACTGAACCCTGTTTCTAGTGCTGGTCACACGCATGTGCTAACTGCCACTGACTACTTCACCAAATGGGTGGAAGCTATTCCAGTCAAGAGCACTACTTCTGAAGTTGTATGCAACTTCATCAAGGAGAACATCTTGGTAAGGTATGGTGTACCTAACAAGATTGTAACAGATAATGCTTCGAACTTCTCCTCAACTGAGATAATGGATTTCTGCTACGGGTATGGCATCTCTCTGGCTCATTCTTCAGATTATTATCCCCAGGGGAATGGACAAGCAGAATCCACCAACAAAAATTTGGTGACTATCATAAGGAAGTTGTCAATGAGTCCCAGTAAACCGGCATAAGAAGCTTTATGATGCTCTTTGGGTGGACAGATCACACCTAAAAGAGCCATTGGAATGTCTCCTTTTCAAGTGGTGTATGGAGTAGAAGCTCAATTGCAAAGTGATGTGGAACTGCCACCTTGCACACATGATGAAGGCCATTGAAGATACTAGTTTCGATGATGCTCTGGATAAAAGAATCATGTACTGCATAAACTAAATGAGGATAGATTGAGGTTCATTGACAGGATATCATGCTCACCAAAGAGAAGGTAAAAGCTCTGCTTGACAAGAAAGCTAGGTTCGAGAGTTCCAAGTTGGAGATACCGTCTTTGTTATGGGACAAAAGACATGAACCTCGTGGCAGCCATGGAAAATTTTATTCCCTCGTGGCTCGGACCATTCAAGATAAGACACTTTCTGGTAAGAACTCTTTCTATCTTCATTACATGGATGGTTCTCCCTCCCACTTCCTTATAGTGGGTAGTATTTGAAGTTGTTCAAGTCGTAGGTGACTAGGAGTCCCTTTGTATATTCTACATGTGTTTTTGCTTTTCTTCGCTTTTGGTGTGTTTCCCTCTGCTTGTGTGTGTTGCCCTCTGTGTTGGTTTGTTTTTGACTCCTTTGCCCAATGGATAAGGCACTGGTCTGCTTCACCGAGTTTGTCTAAGTTCTTGCCTTGTCTCATTCCGAGAATTTATACCAAGTCATCCCCAGAAGGAGCCAGCTGTTGTCCACTCAAAATTCCCCGCTCTGATAAGAGTAAAATTTTCAAAATTTTGAGTTTAAGTGTTTTTCTCTGAAATGCCTAAGTCGTGAAATTGAAAAAATCTGTGTTTTGGGTCATTTTGTGTGATTTTCGGGCCTGTCGGAACTTTTTGTCCCATCTGTCCCAAGTACGAAAGTGCATTCTGTTACCCGACCGACCGAAATCCCCGAAGCTGTCCCATTTTCGGGCCCATCGGAGAGTTTTGTCCCAAGTGTCCCAAAACTTATTTTGCATGTTGTTCCAATTTCGGCCGAATCATCCTTCCCGCGTACTTCGCACTTTCCTATCCCAAATGTCCCAAAGTTAAAAAGTGCGAGCTTTCCCATTTTCGGCCGATTTGCTCGAACCGCGTCCTTCGCGCAATTTTGTCCCAACTGCCCCATTTTAAAAAGTTCGAGCTTTCCCAATTTCGGTGAGCCGAGCTACCAAGTCGCATACTTGAACTTTTTTGCCCCGAATGTCCTAAGTCCAAACGGGCCCTTTGATCCAATTTCAGCCAAACACCCGAATCGCGTGCCGCACATTTTCGTCCCACTTGTCCCAAATGCATTTGTGCGTCCTCTCCTGTTTCGCTGAACAGCCGAGCCGCGTGTTTCACGCATTCGCGTCTCACATGTCCCAAGCGTACCTAGTGTCATTCACACTTAGTTTTTCCCGCTCACTCCGAGTATGATGCTTTTCAAATTGGTGGTTGTGTATTCAATGCGCATTAAAGTCATTCCTCTCTCCAAACGGCTATATAACGAGCATTCCCCTTTGCATTTTCGCATTGCTTCCATGCTATCTTTTGCTCGAACCCTTGCAATTTGAAAACCTGTGCGATACCCCCTCCATTTGCAAATTCCTTCTAGAAGTCTAGGTTGCAGCTCCGAGACTATCACTATGAAGATCAAGTTCCAGGGACAGGAGCAAATTTCTCCGCTTGAGTCTGTTGCCGTTAGCAATATAGGGGACAGCGAAGCTCGTCATCTCGACTTCGGTGATTTTTGGGCAAGAATGACAGATGCAAACCCTACACCAATGGCACAGATGATTAATGATAGTGGTTTAGCTTTTGCCGGAGGATTCCCAATCTCGATGCAAACAGGTCTTGATACAAAGTGCTTTCATGTGGAGCTCACTTCGACCCCGCTTCGAGCGAATTGACAAATGTACATGGGGAACTCATTACCAAGCTAGACGCTGCGCCATCAAGCACTACTGAGGATTCCTGGAGATGGACAATGCTATAGTCATCTCCGGGATCAAGCACAAAGCTATATTCAACCAAGACGGTGACAAATATAAGACGCGAGTGGCGAAATCTTGGTCGAAGAACCCTAAGAAAGGTGCTTCTCGCCTAACCAAAACCCTCTTCCAAGAAGATTTCAATGAAGAACTGTCAGACTTCATAATCTTGCTGGCTCAGGTTATGGGTTTGTCCTCCACCAATGAGTTTCATTTCTGGATGTGCCCGCTCATCAGCATGGTGTGCGAGGGAACACAAAATATCAACTGGGCAGAGATCATCAGCATGAATTTGGCGGAGCAGCTATCCAACGTCCAGCAAACAAAGAAGTTCTATATGACTTCATACCTGATGTATACCCTAGCAGCATCCAGGCAGTGGTTTGGTTTCTCCTATATCGATGCACACAAAGATGATCCAAGTGTATGCCTATTGCCCTCGAGCCTTCACCTCGAGACCAAGCACCGTAATTTCGAAGGGTCAATGATGCTTTCACCATGTACGTGGTTAGATTGCTCGAAGGTGATACTGCAAGAAGGTTTTCAGATGAAGCCATGAACCTGATATCACAATATGGAGCCTATTTCATTCAATTCAGGAAATTTTCCTATATCCTCGCTTCATTGCTATGAGAACACCCTCTACAGCCTTCCCATGTTCTGCAATGACAAAATGGCCTTGATTGAAATATGCAGGCAACTAGACAAGTTGCACAGAACTTGCAGAGACAAGAAGATTTCTGGCTTGCACTTTCCCATCTCTCTGGGAAACTACACATGCAAAACAGCTCTGGATGCTCAGAACATAGAAAGAGCCCTGGTCCCTATCACTGTTCATTTCTTCAAGCCAAGAACCTGTTTTGACTTGAAGAAGTTCATTGAACAGAACATCAAGATAGTCTATCATCATAGGGCAGATACAGAAGACTACTGGGCTGACTGTGTAGATGATTTTGAAGCCAGAAGAAGGCATTGTGGCAGGTTCTCCCTGCAATTGATCCAAGAACTCAGTCTATACCAAGTTCCTGAAGGTCTCCAGGATGACAATTCTGATTTATACTCTTATGAGTATGAAAATGTGATTAAGCACACCCCTCTGGAGGACCTGGATTGGAACAGGAAAGAGAGAGATGATCTGGCTGAGATTCTTGCTCCAGTCTTAATCAGGACTAGGGTCTGGTTCAGTAAGAAGATCCGAGAATTCAAGAGGCACTCAGGAGAATCTAGCTCCAAGGATGATTCGACACCCATAAGAGAGGCATCAGTTCCAGAGTCTGGAACACCAGTGAAAACCCCTCCTGCCTCAACAGCTCAGGGACCTATAGAATCTACTCCTTCTCCATGTACCCAGGTATAAAGGAAGAAACTCAAAGAGGTAAAGAAGGAACCTACAGAGAATGATCCTCCAAGAAAATAGGTAGAGTTTCCTATAGGGCAAGAGAACATCATTGTTCTTAGTGAAAGTGAAGAAAGTGAGATGCCCACTCCTGCAAATGTTCCTGAGGACCCAGCAGATAAGGACAAAGAGGTCTAGAGCACTTTGAAATTCCGGGTTCTATTGATTCCTCTACTTCCATTGCCTCCAATGCTCTACTCACGTCCCAACTTGAGTCAACAGCCTACATTGCACCACCCGAGTGTCATGAGCTCCCTGTCTCTTGGTCCCCTTGCCCCTCCTGCAGATTCTTCTTCCTCTTTTGCTTGGGTGCAACCTCTAGTTGACAAAAGGAAGAGGAAATCCTCCTCTCAAAGCTTGGGACCAAATTTTGATGCTGTAGCAGCCTTGTTGGGCACCACTCCTTCTCGTGCCAAGAAAGCCAGAACCACCTCCAGAATTGTGTCTGATGCCCAAGGTCAGCAATTCTTGGAGATTGCTAAGCCTACAGTAGACAAATCAGAATCAGACTTGCTGACATCTGACTTAGAGCTTTCAAGGATCCCTATGGGAGAGTCTACTCCTGAAGGTGAAATTCACAACCTCCAGGAAACAGTCACAAGAGTCATTGGAAGGGTAGAGAAAGGGCAAAGCAGACTATTGAACAGCTGGAAGAACAAGCCCAAGTTCTCACAAGTTTTATCAAGTCACTCTTGTCTAAGGACAAAGTTTTGGACCCTACCCCTTGACTACTCTCTACCGCCTCCCGTAATTCTAAGCCAAGATGAAGTGCAAAGTATTAAAGATATGCACAAGTATTCTCTATGGCAGAGCTATTGAAGCCATGGTGGATGAAATGTTTGTCTGCTAGGATAAACTTCATCAATGAAGCTTTTAAACTACATGGAAAGGTAGACAATTTGCAACAAGCTATCCTCTTCTATTGGGGTTATGG
The DNA here is from genome assembly GCA_018340775.1 of Taxus wallichiana var. yunnanensis. Lineage (NCBI taxonomy): Eukaryota > Viridiplantae > Streptophyta > Pinopsida > Cupressales > Taxaceae > Taxus > Taxus wallichiana. The sequence continues at coordinate 433,078,708 of CM031243.1, forward strand.
ATAAAGAGCTTAAACTCTGGAGCAGTTGCATTGTAGACCTTCGCCTCATGGGACAGACAGATGAGAACATCTTACTGGCGAATAAGATTTTCGATGATGCCAAAGACAATCTATCAAAATCCTAGGTCTACAGCCTAGAGTGGAAAATCAAAGTCTGGAGGAAGTCAGGGGAGAATCAAGGAACAAATGGGCGAAGGGAGAAGCTTTCAAGACACTGGCAGCTGCTGCTTTCAAAGATATACATTGTCATCTTCAAGATGAAAACTCTGGTGCTTCCTTGTCCTTGCAAGAAATCAAAGCTCAATTCAGAGCTTTTGTCAAAGATCATCTATTCAAGGAAAGCTCCATCTCTAAGGAAAAGATGAAGGAAATTTGTTCTCTTCAGTCTGCCATTGAAGAAGCAAACAAAGATTATCATACTCACGTCGAGTTTGATAAAGAGATGGAGAAATGTCTCGGGATTTTGACTCGATGCCTGTAGCCAACACGTCAGTCCCTCGTGGCAGAGATATAGCTGAGTCATTGAAGAAATTCAGGCAGTGGATTTTGAAGACAGTGGGTCCCTCCCAATAGCTGGCCACCTGTCTCCTTCTCCTTTCTTTTCTCTTCTTCCCATTCTTAAGGTATTGCAATGAGCGATCTTTAACTATTCTTTAATTAAAAGAAACGGTTACGAAGAGTAACTGACTTGTAAGCTATATAATGGCCTTTCCACGCCATTTTGAAAGGAGGAAGAACTTGGAATATTTGTTGAAAGTGTAAATAGATCTTAAAGAAATCAATACAAAAGGGCTTTTCATTCTCTCTATCTAATTCTTGTTACTCTGTGTTTTCCTTTAATATTGTGGAGATCATTTTGTTCCTAACTCGTTAGTCTCTTTGATTGAATACTGTTTAGTTTTGCAAATACAGTGATCGTGTACAACCAAGAAGGAACTTTGTGTCCTTGATTAATAAATCTGAAGAAGGTTATTTATGGAACTTTGTGTCTTTAAATTTAATCTCATTCAGCCATCGCAAATGATCTTGTCTTGAATTCTTTGAAGCTTCGCATACACGAAGAATTATTCTGCTATCTATAATTCTGAATGTTGCTATTCTGCTCATCTCCTTATTCCCTTTCCTTAGTCCTTGTGTAATTGATGATCCTTGTGGAAAACACTTTCGTAAAATCCAAGTTTGACCATAAAACAATGTTCAGTACATTTGTAAATAAGTTCGTTTCTGAATAAGGGAACCTCTCCCATTAAAGAGGAGGGACTTCTTATCCCCGACTGCCGCTCTTCTAAAAGTCCTATCCGACGACCAATAGGCCTAAAAGGTAGTTTCCAAATGAGCACCAACCCACCACATGTCCTAGAGTTTGAAGAGGTGAAGTCAGTCATTGAAAATTCTAAAAGCCTATGGAGACCTCCACATGCCTTGACCACACAAGTTCAAAGGTAAAATCTAGGGGCACTTTCCAAACAAGCGCAAAGCCTCCACATGTCTCGGTCAAGAACAATGTCTCCATCAATAAGAAGAACTAAGAGAATAATACATAGGAAAATGAGGAGCCCAAAGAAGCTACCACGTGTCACCCAAAGTGATTTCAAGAGAGAAAGGAAGGAGCCAAATCATCAAGACGCGTGTGAGGCTACCATGCGAGACCTAAAATACTGACAAACTCTTTTAAATATTGTGCGCCCATGACCGTGATCTTTAGACAAGCAATGTCTTTCGATTTGAAACTTGGATTTGGGTGGGAGTGGTTTTTTCAAAAGATCGCAGCACCGGGCTTCTCACTTGCCTCCATTAATGTTTTGGCCTCGCTAATTTAGGGGTTGTTAAGTCTCTCACCTTCCTCCATGATGAAGAAGGCATGGGTCTTGTAGAAAGCACATCACTCATAGTATAGGTAGAATTTAATATGTTGCAGGGTGGTTCAAATAGAGTTTGATTTCCCTCTCTCTTTCTCTCTCTCATTCATATATATATGTAAAGGACGGGCATATTCGAATGATTGGTCATTGTTTTCTCTCCTACACCCCTATCTCTTTCTTCCTTAGGTAGAATGTTAAGTCTATGTCTTCTTTCATGGATTTATAATGGCATTTTCTCACCCCTAACCCACTTATGATGTACTGTAACTTCGGAGCAATATAATCTATTTCGTTATGCATTTTTCCATCCCTGGCTCATTTTATTATCTCTTCTTACCTCTCATCATTTCATGGTATATTGTTCATACTCTTATGTTTATTAGAGGTTCTGAGAGCTGTGCTTAGTGGGTCTTGAAGTGGCATTCCATGTGAAATCTATCTTTGGTCTATGGTTCATCTTGTCCTCCCCCCTCCACTCCTCACCTCTCTCCACTTTAGGTAGTTTAGATTTAGGATCAGCCACTTAATTTTCTGGTGTATCATTGCTTATTGTAGGCTCACTTTCACTCTCTCTCTCTCTCTCTCTCTCTCTCTCTCTCCTGTCCCCTTTGAATGGCTAGATTAGGTTAGATAGGTTCTTCCTGCACTGGAGTATCTTGTGGTAGGTAGATTGGGAAGAACGAACCAGCCTTCTCTAGAGGTCCATCTCAGGTTTGTAAGTCCCACAACTTAAGAGATGGTCCAATGTTTTGCAATCACACCGAATGCTCCATTTCAAACTCAAGGCCATTTGGGGGTGTTGTTATTCTTCACTAACAACAACCCTTTTTTTTTTCCATTTTTAGTTCAATGGTGAAAGGGGAGAGCAAGAGGGTTTGTCATATGTGTAGTCGTAGGTGTGCTAGTAGTTATATCTTAAAATGAGGAAGCATATGTATGGAACAAGCATTTTTTTCGAATATTCAAGACCACTTCGATCATACAAATGAAAAGGATATCTGATGTGGGATGATTATTTTATGACTATTACATTTCTTTCATGCCAACAATCCAAGATGCAAATGTGGATGTGGGAACATGCTTATTGATTCGAATAGAGCTACCCTTAGAATTGGATACACTCTGGCTTTGCAAGGGCTATTTTGATGATGATGTTCCTCTAAACAATCTATCATATGATATCCATTTTTTACCAAGTATCCTTATGGTTTCCATGTCGAAGTTAATTCATTTTTGATACAAATCACGCTTTAATAACAGGATAGAGGATCTATGTTATAATGTATCCCACTCACGCAATAAATGTGTCAAGATCCACATTAAGAAATTATATTATCTTTGAACCATCAATGGTTGGTGATTCTCTTCACAACTATTTATTCCATGTATTTGGCTAAAGCACAAATTGTTTTGTTGAAGCGGTTTTAGAGAATTTCGATGATGTATGATTAAAGATTTTTTAATGTGCACGAACTATTCGATGGGATGCTAAAACCGAGTTAAATCCTTGTGGAATGTGGGTAAACCAGATTATAGAACCTCGTTAAATATTAATACAAATATTTTCAAGACATGGTTCATCTCACCTTGTCCTTCATAATTCTCGTACTTTAGTTTTACATTTGCAATGAAATAAATTTAAAACCTTGGAGTATCTCACATTCGATTATTTTATATAAAATTGTTTTGTAAAAAAATAAAATGAAATCTAGCACTTACGTAACCAAAATAACAATTAATATTCAATCATAAAATTAAACTCCTCCTTTGGACACAATCTGGAAAACTTTGTAACTAGACTATTTTCATAAAAACAACATAACTCCTCCTTATGATTTTTACTAACGACTTGTAATTTTATAGTCATATATGGTTACAAAGACAACCTTATGCACTACTAGACCTAGCAAATGAAATATTTGTGCTTGTGTCAATTGGTTGTGGTGATAGCTAGCTAATTTAACTAAAATAACCATTTTTATCTACCTTACAAAGCTAGAAAAGCACAATTTCAAGAGACTTCTAAAAGAACACTCAGAGCCCCGTAAAAGAGATATCAAGCATAGTATGTGTTCCTTGTTATGTAGACAGTCCACGTTAAGCATTAGCTCAACCTCATTAAACTATTTTAACTCTCTTCCCCACTCCTCTGAGCCTCGTACTCTATTTTTCCCTTTTAGGATGCTACTAAAACTTAAAAGTTGGCTTTAATTTTGACCCACTATTTTATCCTCAACAATGAAATGCTTGACGACCTTCATAAATATCTATTATTTTTAATACACAATTTCATTGAAACTTCAATTTGGGAAAATTACATTTGTGGTTAGTTTGGAAAAGACATTTTATAGGCCTTCGGTCATCATTTTGACTAGGTCAAATTAGACCAATTATGACCTATGGCTCAAGAAAACCCATCGCCGTTTGAAGCATGTTGAAAATTTTTGTACTTGTACAAAAATGGGAAAATAACTTTGTTACGATGGGTATCATTGATGAAATATACCTAAGCTATGGGAGATTATATTAGATTATTTTGTTACATTACTGATTTATTAAAAATATTACATGAAATCTGCAACTATGTGTGTTGTTATAAACGTAATGTAGATCACATAGTCTACAATCTCATGACCATCCTCAATAAAAGAATATAAGCCCTAAAGGACAATCATGTTGTCTTGATGAGGACATCGAGTTGCAGAGTAGGTGAAGTGTAATGTTATGGAACAAAAACATAAGAGAAAATCACATAAAAATAAGAGTTCATTATCAATGTTACAAGTTATATTCAATGTTCTTTCCTTCATAATTAAGTCATTCAATTATGTTACTGATTTTTAGTTCATTATATAATCCATATAGAAATTAGAAATGAAGAAAGAGATATACAATTCATTTACAGAATTCAATGCTTTATTCATAAGGAGAGTCAAATGTTTCCCATAGATGCCGTGGGATGTAATCAAAAGTAAAGTACATGTATCTTAAAAGAAAGATACACAGAGAAATAAAAGGAGTATAAGTGAACCCATCATTGCGTTATATATTCTTTGTTGTGCGAGCATCTCCTTGCTAGCTCCTTTCATCCTAAACGCATGGTACCCGAAAGCAAAAATAAGGAAATCATCAATAAAGAGATCGGGGTTAATCCATATTCCTACACTATCTTACTTCATGCATATCAATCTTCCCTAAACAAAATGTATTCCGCTTGAAGGACAAACCGCATGCATGTTTTAATCACTCGAAAGATGGAAGTGAAAAGATAGAAGAAAACATGGACATAAGAGAGGACAAAATCCCTAAATATTTTCTAATTGTTTTCCTAAGTGTGCGAGATATAGGCTACAAACAAAGAGAGAAATAAACAAGTCATAAGTACATGCTAAAAATAAGGAAGAGTGTAAACAAAAAGTTCAACAACCATTCTACAAATGGAAGAAGTTAGATCTCAAAAGAGAGAATGGAAGATAGAAGTACATTTTTTAGTTTGCAAAGAAGAGGGAGAATTAGATTTCAACTTGAAGCTAAAAGCAAAAAGGATTATAGCTGAAACAGGATGAGAGAGAAGATTCTCGGGAAAATTTTAACAGGATTTTCTATGTAAAATGGACATTTAAAGCTTTTCATCATGTTTTTCAATTACTACATGCTTTAAAAGAACTATGAAAATCAAATAAGTGATACAGAAAGTAGAAATGTATTACATGATCAAGAGAAATAGCTATCATGTTTTTAGTTCTCAATTTCTATATCGACCAACATGAAAACTCATTAACTTTTGTATCCCGGATCGAATATATAACTATTATTTCTGAAAATGCATTAAAGAAAAGATTTTGAAATTTTTTTGCTAGGGATTATCATAATAAAATCAACATTTCATATTTTTCAAAGCATACATATCAAAGCTGTAGTGAAAGGAAATATAGTATATAATCACGAAAATAAATGGAACTACAACTTCAAAAGTATGAAAGAGATCAATTTTAGAGATGTTCTAAATCTCATAATGAAATGAGATTGTTATGAATTTCTAAATGCAAAGTGGATTTCATCCACAAAAGTAAGAGTACATCACTATAAACATACAACTTTTCAACAGTTATCATTGGTGTCAAAATGGGGCTACTAGCTAGTACAAAGTTCATTTCGATCTCAAAATGATTAAAGGCTTACAACTATTATTTTAAGATGAAAGTTTCCAATAATTACGAGAAACCAATTTCATTCAAACACTCATCTCGGAAGAAATTTCAGTTTTCAAACAATCTCAGATTGGAAAAGGATTAAAGTAGGTATGCTCAAAGGAGTGCTACATAATTCTCAAAGGATCAAGTTGATCCTAAACAATGACTTACAACAGCAATTGATTTTCCAGGACTACAAAAATCAAGCCAAGAATTTCATAATAGACACGAAATAATATACAAAACCTATTTTTGCAAAGAAACAAACTGATACACACAAAGGTGGTTGAGTTTGATTTCAATAATAGTGTTCATAGTAAAACAAAACTATCGAGGAAGAATGAAACTAAAATCTACATCTACCTAGAGATCTTTCAAAGTGAAGTCAAACACAAAATATTTAATTCTAAGCTATCATGAAATTGATGGAATCAGAGATTTACCTTAAAAGGAGTGTTACACGAACTCAAGGCAAAGAAAAGAACCTCGAGAAAAAAGTGTTCATGTTCGAAGAGACTCACATGGGTCAAAGTATAATATATTTATAACCTTGAAGTCTATAAAATGACAAAAACATCCACAATCCTCCCACTCAAAAACTCGTAGAAGGAGATACTGATTCTCAAAGATTCAAAGGGCTAAAAGATGCGAGAAGAAAATCACTTTATGGCCAATACAGGAAAATGAGGAAAATGAACAACCCTCTATAAATGAGATAAGAATACCCAAATAAAAAAAACATTCAGATCTGGAATGAAAAGAAGAATATGCACAAATAAGAAAATACAAACAACCCTCGAGAATCATCGGGTTACGATATTCAAAAAGCACCAAGAATATAATACAAAGCTTTGGTGGCGAAAGACAAATAGAGATACCAAGTCCTTACCTTATGTGAATGGTGCTATGAACCATAATAGGAGAGACGACCATAGAATGAAAAAATTGATCTCAAAGAAATGATGATGGTGGCCGCCTTTGTAACCTTACATAGAAAACTCAAAAAGAGAAAACCGAGTCTCGAATGACCCACAGGGAAACTCGTAAAGGGCCAAGCTTCATGAAGGAAAATGGTGGCCATTGTGAAAATAGAACTCCACAGCGGGTCGATCAAAACACTCACAACTATGCAACATCAAAGGATCAAAATGGTTCACGCAAAGAAATATCAAAGAACCACACTGGAGGAAGAAAACCATTTTCATTAGAAAATCCAAGCTCGTTGATGAAAGACAGATAGTGAGATATCACATTAAGATTTCAAAGACCATAAGCCAAATAGACCCGAGCTAGAAGTGATCAACTATGGCAGCCACAGAAAATGGTCGCAAATGGCTTAAAACAACTTAACCATAGAGTTTGAAAAGAGGAATCAATAAACCCTAACCACATCTAGAATAATCGATGGCTCAGATTCGCTAATTAAAACGATCAAATGGAAAAAGATCATGCTCAGAGATCAAAAAATAACCATGGTAAGCCTCCCATCGACCAACATTCAATGCATACAGAAACCCTAACCACATGTCATAAATCGATGGCATCAAAAACACAGGTACAGAGATCAATGGCCCGGTTTTCATCATCAATATCAAAGAAAACTCAACCTGAGTTAAATCTCCACCTAAAAAATGCATGGAGGGGTGAGTCACCATGGGGAGGGGGCCATCCCACATCACCAAACTAATAATCATTACCATAACTTTCAAAACTAAAGTCAATTAAAAACAAACAAAAGCCGACCAAATCATTATAAAGTGATCAAATTAAAGGTATTTACAACCTTTTTCCTTCAAATAATTCCAAGGCCGATAACTATGGGACATAAAGTATATACACACGTTGCGGAGTAAATCATAGTGACACTTTGTTTTTTACCAAGTTCCCCCATGCACATCTAGACATAATAATATGCTAAGTCCACAAGGTGGCCAAACCTAGTAATGTGAAGGTGGTCCCCACACCAAGGAGTTGAAGTGGAGTTGCAAGTGTTATCCATGTGATCACTAGAAAATAGAATGAGTGTCAACATCAAAGACAAAAGTGGTCCAAGTCAGATTGATACTTGGATAAATTATTTTGCAAAGTATTGCAATTAATGTAATTATTTTTCTCATAGGTAGAGAATTGATTTTTACATGCTTCACAAGAAGACAAAACAGAGAAGAGACAAGTTGCATGCCATGGAGAGAGACTTGCCTAAAAGCAATTTTATTTTGGTAAAATTATTCACCTAGCTTTATTAAAATAGAACAAGAAACTTGAGTTGACCGAGATGTAATCAAAGGCTATTAAATCCTCTTATAGTAGTTTATATTATTTTATCCTTTTATTTATTATTAAATAACGGATAAAATTAGGATGCATGGGTGAGTACAAGCCTTAGGCTATTTTTAAGAAGGGGGTGGAATTTGTTAGTCTATATATTGTGTGCCTTTCTGAAGCACAAGGATCTACAGAGAACTTTTGGATATATGAGTACTACGGTAATTTTTGCTAGTTTTTCCTCTCGAGTGTGAAGTATTTTCTACCTTTCCAAGTTATTTTGTAGTCTTTTGTATGTTATATTAATCTTGTGAATGCAAATTCCCTGATCAACCACATTACCCTTCTACAAATTTCAGTCCTTTCTGCTTAATTTTTAATGTGCGTGTTAACTTATTAGTACTTTTTGATCCTCCCTTAGTACAATAAAGTGTTTTTCCCTTAGATATTCTATAGAAAAATGATTGGTTTGTCCATCAAAATCTTCCACACTTCAGATTATACATATACTCAATCAAATCCCTCACATACAAATTTGGTGCATCACCTTAGTTTTAATCATTTTAAAATCATATTTTACCCTCAAACTCCAAGAAAAAGTTTAGGATACACCAATAAGGAACTAGCCTTGATACCAGAGACTCACCTCAAAATAGGTATACCCACAGACCTGAGGTGTTTCCATTGTATCTACAAAAGAGAGAGATCATTTGTGCAAGCTTAGAAAACCTACAACCATCTCTCTATAGGGTGCAATTTCAAGAGATAACAATTTTTGGCATGCCTAGTGGGATAACAAATCAGATCTGCATGCGAGTTTCAGACCTACAACAGATCTACAACAGATTTACAACAAATTAAAAGTCACTTTTGGGAGAAAACTACAGCTAATTTATTCTAAAGATTTTATGATCTTTTGGTGACTTTGTTAAACTGAATTTAGACCGTGTTGCAGCATGTTGCATCCTCAAGTGACTACAAGATCATCGGTAAGAAGAATTCCTTCGATTTTGTTTCTTTACCTTTGAATTTTGTTAGAATGAGAAGAGTTGGTAATACTTTATCTTATAATAGACCTAGTTTTGGTAACCGTCCTCCTAATATTCCTTCACCACATGTCAATTTTTCTATCAATATCCCATTTTATCAATGGCCCTTCAACCACGTAGGAATTTTGTGCCCTTTACTAATGGCATCCCATTAGTAATTCTAGTTTATCATGATATTCCCAATGCTACCATGAAAAGTTTTCCATCATTCATGGGTGAAATCGGTTACACCAACTAAACATATCAAAGATGTTGCATATACGATCATAATATCACTCATGAAGACATAGCTCTAAGACTTTTAGCTACATATTTTAAAGGGAAAGCCTTGTAATGGTATAAAAACCTAGAAATTGGAAGCATAGGAACTTGGGATATTTTAGGTGAAAAATTGCTAAAATTGTTCCAGGACAATTTAGATCGTTTGTCTTTCATTGAACAGCTTATCTACTATTAAAAGATCTCCCAACGAATTTATGTCTAGTTCCAATATATTTTTTTCTAGAAATTGGGAGAGAATTCTAGCAAGTGTCAAGCCTCAAGTTGATCATTCTTTCCTTTATTATCTTAGAGCATTAAACAATGATATCTCAACTATGATTCAGTCAATGGGTGGAGAGACACTCCCAACAGCTTATAATATTGCTATCCAAGCTGAAAATAGTCTTATTGAAGCTAGAAAATTGGTGCCAAGACCATCAATGCCCTTTTCGGTAGATATAGTGCGTATTCCTCATCCTATTACAATCATAGAGCCCACATTTTTGTAGCTCCATCGGATGATGTATTAAAAGCTTTGTAGACTATGGAAAATAAGTTGAATTCAATTAAGAACAAAATTACATTACCTAGAAGACCTACCAGGGGTCCTTATCATCCCTACCAATAGAATCAACAAAACAGGTAGTCCTATCAAAATTATTAGAATTAGAGGCACCCTTACCGGTAAATGTAGTTTGACCCAAAGGCTCCTAGTTCTTCTAATGTTTTAGTACTAGTTAATATGGCTACAGAGGAGTGATGTCAACCTTACAATCAACCTCATTCGCTTTTAAATTTCCCAAATGAATTTCTAAATCAATCTTGTTGCACAATCTTAATCAAACATTGTTTATGCCTCAAATGGAGGGTGGGAAGCAAGAGACTCATGTCTAGAAAGCACCTAAATAGAATTTAGTCAGTTTTAATGAGAAGGATTTTGTTGCAATCACTACTAGGGCTCAAGGGAGGGCTGATGAAAATCGAAAGCCACAAAATAGGCCTATCCTACCTACTGTCATTGATAAGACAACATCTACAGCTCTAAAGTCAACTAGCAACCCTATTGTTCATAAAAATTTAGCAAGTGGCCTAGTTAATAAAAGTCATCAAAGATAGCTACAACCTTTGATCCAAGAAGACTGCTTATACCTCGGATATCCAAGGCGGCTCAAGCGAGAATCGGTTTTGCTAAAGCCTACTCTAAAACAGATTGATTCTGTCTCCAAGACATTTGTTTCTTGTAACATTATTGATGTAATGAAAAACCATAATGTTAACATCTCAATGTGGTACGCTCTAAATATTCCTAGACAACAAGATTTACTTTCTCATGAACTAGCTAAAGTTGCAAATTTCTTCAAGTACAATAGAAAAGGTAGTTTAGAAGACAGGACATGGTCCTTAGAATGTTTGAGCATGACCGTATTAAAGAAGTTAAGTGGATGGTTTAGAAAGTTCTGAATGCTCATGACATTAAGAAACCACCATCATTTTTGTTATCACTGATTATTGGAGAACATTTAGTTCATAATTGCATGGTGGATAGTGGCGAAAGTAACATAGTTATGCCAAAAGTGATTGTAGAAAAATTAGGCTTGCAGTATGAGCCTACGAAAGGAGTGTCTTACAGCTTGATGGAACTGCAACTAATACGGCTGGTATAATCAAAAATTTGGAGGTAACGTTACATGCTTGCCCAAATGTTTCTATTCTGCAAGATGTTATTGTTGTGGATCTACCTCCATACTTTGCCTTGTGCTTATCTAGAGATTTCACAGCAAAAATAGGAGGTTATCTCTCTTTAGATTGGTCCTTCTTATTTTTTACTACACGTTATGGAACCGAGGTTACTATCAATTCGAACCACTTTGGCAGATTCCATATTGAGCCTCATTCTCCAAATACGGTAGCTAATTACCCACTTTAGAGAATCTAATTTTGATGATGTAGCACATGTTTCAGATTATATGGTATTTCTAGCATGTTCATGGACAAAAAAATAGTTGAAGAACATGCCCATGATCCTTGTAAGGAATTTGAAGAACATATTTTTGGTGTATATTGTATGCATGAAGAAAATACACCACTTCCCTTGCTATCTAAAACAAAAAATTCAGCAGAGGGGATTTGGAAGCTTTGTTTTGATGGAGCTAAGAACAAGAAAGGACATGGAGCATGTTTGATGATCACTTCCTAACAAATGAAAGGTATTTCTCATCTTTGAGTCTCCAATTTTAATGCACTTGTAATGTAGCTAAATACAAAGCATTAATTTATGGCTTACTTTGGGCCAGAAAGAAAGGTATCGGCACATTACAAATCTTCGATGATTCTCGATTTGGTTATCAATCTAGTAAAAAACTTCAATGTTTGTAAGAATCCACTAATGAAGTCTTACAAACATAGAGTTTCGAACTTAATTGAAGATTTCAATGCCATTAATATTCGAGACTATTCCTAGAGTTGAAAATAAGCATGTAGATAAACTTGCACGATTCTTGGTGCTAGTTTTGAAGTGCTAGAAACAGATGGAAAACAACAAAGTTTTGCCTCATATTAAGCTAATTTTCAAGCCTTCTATACCTAATAATGAATCAAATTGGAAAGTTTTTGAATGTAATGATCAAATCTACGAGTTTTGCAGTAGGAAGCTTAATTGTATGTAGTAAATCAAGATAAGTTACAACATTTATATGGTGATTAGATTGTCTAACTAAAGAAAAATAAATTTCCTTGAGGTCTGGTCACATTGGAAGACATCTTCAATAGTAATGATCAGATTAAGAAAAGATAAAACTAAATTGTCAATGCATGCTTGATAACTATGAAGAGATTTCATTGATGAAGGGAAAAATTTACTTCTTGGAAAGATATGTTCCTTAACCGAAAAGTAATCATTTATTGATCTTTGCAAAGAGTTTAAGGATGTATTTTCCTGGAAATAACAAGACCTGAAAGGATTTGATCCCATTTATCATAGCATACTATTGAATTACATCCAATGCTAAGCACTGTAAGGCAGAAATAGAGGCTTGTAAATTTAAAAATAGAACCTCGATGAGGTAAAAATTATCTAAATTGATTTAATCGGTATTATCTTTCCAGATTAAGCATTCAAGTTGGGTATCTAGTCTTGTTCCTATTAGGAAGAAGAGTGGTGAAATCAGATTATGTGTAGATTTCGAGATATTTTAATAAAGCATCATTAAAAGATCATTACCCACTCCCGAATATGGATCAGATTTTGAGACCGATATCGGGTTTAGATAGACTATCTCTTCTAGATGGCTATAGTGGATATAATTAGATTTTAGTTAGAGAAGAAGATAGGTATAAAACAACTTTTACCACCAGTGGGGTATTTACGCAAGTAGTAAAAGAATGCCTTTTGGTCTTTCGAATGCCGATGCAACGCGTTTCAACATGCAATGGACATGGCTTTTCATGCACTTATTAAATAAATGCATCGTTATCTATTTAGATTATGTGACTATATTTTCAAAAGATTCTAAAGAACATCTAATGCATTTAAGGTAGACTTTTCAGCTATGTATGTAGTTTGGAATACCTTTGAATCCCAAGAATTCGATCTTTTCAGTACATTAAGGTAAATTACTTGGTCATATTGTTTCTAAGCAAGATTTAACAATTGACCCTTTCAGAATCGAAAATATATCATAGCTATCATTGCCTCAACATAAGAAGGCATTGCAATTTTTTCTTGGAAAAATCAACTTTGTTAGAAGATTTGTTCCAGATTTCACAGTATTGGTTAAATCATTAACAACTATGTTAAATAAAGAGAAAACTTTCTCTTGGACCAGCAAAGGAAGGGAAGGTTTTGAAGCAATAAAATCAGTTATCTGTCAGGCTCCTACTCTTGCAAATCCAAATTTTGATAAAGATTTTAAAATGTATGCACAAGTTATAAGAGTCAAACAATCTCAACTATTTTGACTCAAGTTAATGATGAGAATATTGAGTAGCCAATTGCTTTCTTCGACAAAGTTTACATGATTACAAAAACAAGGTACACATTTCTTGAAAAATAATTACTTTTAGTAGTTAGAGGACTAAAGAATTTTAAGTACATGCTTTCAAAAAAAAAAATTCACGTTCTTGTTTCTCATCCAGTGTGAAAGCTTTCATTTTAAATAAAAAATTGAATGAGAAAAGAGTAGGCATTTGGATAACGAAGGTTATGGAATATGATGTTGATATTTGGGTTGCTTAGACTATTTGAGGTAAAGGTTTATGTGAGCATCTAATTGCTGATATGGAAAAATAGCAAGCTGCAGAACCCAAAGATTTAGAAAAGCATGCTGAAGTTGTGTATCAACAATCAAATATCCTGTCAAGCCGTAAAATCAATAACCCGAACTTGCTCGAGAGATCCAAGAATCAAGGTGGATGACTCATTTGGTAAACTACTTACAGCATGTCACCTATCTAGAAGGTATGGATAAGAATAAATGAAGATATTTTAGATTACAAGCTATTCCTTATCTTTTCATTGATGGTGTATTGTTTAAAAGGGATATAAATGGGATCTTGCTGTGATGTGTTGATTATGATAAAATTCAGAAAATATTATTAGAATTCCATGAAGGACCTGCAGGAGGTCACTTCTCAGCATGTACCACAGCTTTAAAAATTATGAAAGTAGGTTACTAATGGCCTATCATATTCAAAGACTGTTTTGAATGGATTATAAAGTGTAAGAAATGTGCCTTCTTTGTTGGAAAAGAACATTTTGCTTCGTTGCCTATCCAACCTATTTTAGCCGATCAACCTTTTACGAAGTGGGGTGTTGATTTTATTGGCATGATAAACCCACCTTCATCACAATGATGTAAGTGGATCTTAACTACTATAGATTATTTTACACGATGGATCAAGCAATAGCATTAAAAGATGCTAATGAAGCTTTGATACTATCCTTTTATGAAGGAATAGTTTACAAATTTGGTGTTCCAACAACTATCATATCAAATAATGCTTAAGCTTTCCTTGGTACAAAGGTAAAAGATTGGGCTGTTAAACATGGACTATATCTAATTTCTTCATCTAATTATTACCCACAACGTAATGGATTAGCTGAAAGTACTAACACGAATCTATTAAGAATCATAAGAATAACACTCAAGGATAATCAAAGAGCTTAACATACTGATGTTGAATTCTCACTTTGGGATGACAGAGTGACTCCTAAAAGATCGATTAGCAATTCACCATACAAACTTGTGTATGGAAAAGAAGAAAGAATGCCTATTTCGGTTGACTTACATACCTTAGATTTGCTACATCAAATGGAGCTACTTGAGAACGAACCATTACGAGGTTTGTTATGCGAGTTAATGGAATTATAAGAGTGAGAGATCAAGCTCATTTAAATATGGAAAAGAATCGAAACAAATCAAGAAGACTTTTGACAAGAAATCCAAATTCGAGTCTTGAATGAAGGAGATATTATGTTAAAGTGGGATGTTGATCGTGCAAATCCGGAAGACACTCAAAGTTTGATACACTCTGGAGTGGTCCTTACATGATTTCGGTTTGCAAGGAACACAACACTTTTTAGCTTTGAAGCTGAATGGAGAGGAACTTCCCATTCCTATGAATGGTATGTTTCTCAAACATTGTTATTGAAAATCTTACGGTGATCGTTAGAGTAGGATTTCCCATCAATAATCGTAGTTTCTACACATTGCATCATTTTTAAATTCAAGTAAGTGTATTCGTGCACGTGATTTGGTTTACTGATCCTTTCCTAGCTTTAGTTTGTTTTAGAAGGGTTGGACCTTTTCGAAAAGGTAGATTTTGGTTATATGCTTCAATCCATGCCCAATAGATAAGAGCAAGGCAAACCTTTGGCATATAAGTTAGTAGGTAAATTTCCTCGCATGATCACGAAAATGTTGAAAATTTTTGCACTTGTGTAAAAATTGGCAACTCAAAACTTCATTGCGATGGGTAGCATTGGTGAAGAATACCTAAGCTATGGGAGATTATATTATATTATGTCATTACTACTAATTTATTTAAAACATTACATGAAATATGCAACTATCTATGTCTTTATTACAAAATGTAATAGATCACATAGTCTATAATTTCATGACCATCCTCAACAAAAGAACACAAGCCCTGAATGATAGTTATGTTGTCTTGGCGAGGACATTGAATTACGAGTAAGTGAAGTGTAAAGTTTTGGAACAACAAACATAACTACGATCACATAAAAATCGAGTTCAAATCTTAATGTTACAAGTTCTATTCAATGTTATTTCCTTCATTATTAAGACATTCAATTATGTTAATGAGTTTTTAGTTCATTATACACCCATACAGAAAGAAGAAATGCAAAAAGAGATATATAACTCATTTACAAAATTCAATGCTTTATTCACAAGGAGAGTCAAATGTTTCCCACACAAGCGGTGGGATGTAAGCGAAAAGTAAAGTACAACTATTGAAATGAAAGATACACATACATGAAAGAGAAAGAAAAGGAGTATGAGTGAACCCATCATTGCCACTGTATATTCTTTGTTGTGCGAGCATATCCTTGCGATCCTTTCATACCGAAGGCATTGTACCTAAAAACAAAAAACAAGAAAATCATCGATAAAAGCTCGGGGTTAATCCATATTCCTACACTATCTTACTTCATGCATATGAATCTTCCCTAAGCAAGATATGTATTCTACTTGAAGGACAAATTTCATGCATGTTTTAATCACTAAAAAAAAGGAAGTGAAAAGAAAGAAGAAAACATGGACATAAGAGAGGCCAAAAGCCTAAATATTTTCTAAATGTTTTCCTAAGTGTGCAGTACATGTTGCCACCAAAGAGAGAAATAAACAAGTCATAAGTACATGCTAAAAATAAGGAAGAGTGTGAACTCAAAGTTTAGAAACCATTCTGCAATTGGAAGAAGTTAGAGCTCAGAAGAGAGAATGGAAGATAGAAGACCATTTTTCAGTTTACAAAGAAGAGAGAGAATCGATTCCAACAAGTTGAAGATAAAAGCAAAAAAGGATTACAGATGAAATAGGATGAGAGAGAATATTCTAGGAAAATTTTGACAGGGCTTCGCCATGTAAAATGGACATTTACAACTTTTCATCATGTTGTTTCAATTACTACATGCTTTAAAAGAACTATGCAAATCAAATAAGTGATACGGAAAGCATAACGGTATTACATGATCAAGAGAAATAGCTATCATGTTTTTAGTTCTCAATTACTATATTAGTTCAAGTAGAAAAGTGTTACTTTCATGCCCTGGATCAAAATATATAACTACTATTTCTAAAAATGCATTAAAGAAAAGATTCAGAAAAACTTTTGCCAGGGCTTGTCCTTATAAAATCAACATTTCAGATTTTTCAGCATACATATCAAATATGTAATGAAAGGAAATACAGTATATAATCACAAAAAATAAATGGAACTACAACTTCAAAATTATGAAAGAGATCAATTTCAAATATGCTCTAAATCTCACAATGAAATGAGATTGTTCTAAATTTCTAAATGCAGTGGATTTCATTCACAAAAGAAAGAGAACATCACTATAAACATACAACTTTTCAACAAGTTATCATTGGTGTCAAAATGGGGCTATTAGCCAAGTACAAAATTCTATTTCTTCTCTCAAATTATTAATGGATTACGATATTATTTTATGATGAAATTTTCCAATAATAACGAGAAACCAATTGCATTCAAGCACTCATCTCAGAAGAAATTTCATTTTTCAAGTGATCCCGGATTGGAAAAGGATTAAATTAGGTATGCTCAAAGGAGTGCTACATAATTTTCAAAGAATCAAGTTGATCCTAAACAATGAATTACAACAGAATTTATTTTCCTGACTACAAAAATCAAGCCAAGAATTTCATAACAGACCTAAAATAATATACAAAACCTATTTTTGCAGAGAATCAAACTGATACACACATTGGATGAGTTTCAAATTTAAAAATGGCATTCATAGTGAAACAAAACTATCAGAGGAAGGATGAAACTAAAATCTACATCTACCCAAAGATCTTTAAGAAGTAAAGTCAAACACAAAATATTTAACTATAAGCTCTCATGAAATTGATGGAATCGAGATTTACCTTAAAAGGAGGGTTACGGGAACTCAAGGCAAAGAAAAGAAACTCAAAAAAAAAAAAGTGTTTACATTCAAAGAGACTCACATGGGTCAAAGGATAATATATTTATAACCTTGAAGTCTATAAAATGACGAAAAACATCCACAATGCTCCCACTTAGAAAACTAAAGGAGATACAGATTCTCAAAGATTCGGAAAATGAAAGATGCAAAAATAAAATTACTTTATAGTCGATACATGAAAATGAGGCAAATATACAACCCTCTACAACGAGATAAGAATACCCAAATAAAAAAACATTCAGATCTAGAATGAAAGGAAGAATATGCACAAATCAGAAAATACAAACAACCCTCGAGAATCATTAGGTTCAGATCTTTGAAAAGCACCTAGAATCAAATACAAAGCTTTGGTGGCCAAAGACAAAAAAAGATACCAATTTGTTACCTTATGTGAATGGTGCTACGAACCATAATAGGAGAGGTGACCAAAGAATGACAAAAATTGAGCTCAAAGCAATGATGATGGCGGCCGCCTTTGTAATCTCGCAGAGAAAGCTCAAAAGGAGAAAACCAAGTCTCAAAACAACCATAGGAAACTCAGTAAAGGCCGAGGTTCATGAAGGAAAATGGTAGTCATTGTGAAAAATATAACTCCACACGGTCAAGATCAAAGCCATCACAACCATACAACATCAAATGACTAAAATGGTGCACACAAAGAAATCTCAAAGAACCTCACAGGAGGTAGGAAACCCTTTTCATTAGAAAAGACAAGCTCATCGATGCAAGATAGATAGTGAGATATCTCACTGAGATTTTGAAGACCATAAGCCAAATAGAGACGATCTCAAAGTGATCAACCATTGTGGCCATAGAAATTTTTCCAGGATTTTCTCGAGAGCTAATGAATCAAATGTAATGGTTGTAAATGGCTCAAATCAACTTAACCAAAGAGTTCGAAAAGAGGAGTCAATAAAACCTAACCACATCCAGAAGAATCGATGGCTGAGATTTTCCAAGTACAATGATCAAATGGCCAAAGATCATGCTCAGAGATCAAAGAATAACCACGGTTAGCCTCCCAATGACCAACATTCAATGCATACAAAAACCCTAACCACATGTCATAAATCGACAGCATCAAAAATATAGGTACAGAGATCAATGGCCCAATTTTCATCATCAATATCAAAGAAAACTCAACCTGAGTTAAATCTCCATTGACAAAATGCATGGAGGGGTGAGTCACCATGGGGAGGGGGCCAGCCCACATCACCAAACAAATAATCATTTCCATGACTTTCAAAACTATAGTCGATTCAAAACAAACAAAAGCCAACCAAATCATTATATAAATGATCAAATAAAAGGTATTTCCAACCTTTTTCCTTCAAATAATGCCAAGGCTGACAACTATGGGATAAAAAGTATATACTATAGCATGTGGCCGAGTAAATCATGGTGACACCTTTTTTTTCTTACCAAGTGCCCCCATGCACATCTAGACATAATAATATGCTAAGTCCACAAGGTGGCCAAACCTGGTAATGTGAAGGTGGTCCCCACACCAAGGAGTTGAAGTGGAGTTGCAAGTGTTATCCATGTGATCACTAGAAAATAGAATGAGTGTCAACATCAGAGATAAAGGTGGTCTAAGTCAGATTGATACTTGGATGAATTATTTTGCAAAGTATTGTAATTAATGTAATTATTTTGCTCACAGGTATAGAATTGATTTTTTGCTTGCTTCACAAGAAGACATAATAGAAAAGAGACAAGTTGCATGCCATGGAGAGAGACTTGCCTAAAAAGCAATTTTATTTTTGAAAAATAATTCATGAAGATTTATTAAAATATAACATTCAACTTGATTGGCCAGGTGTAATCAAAGGCTATTAATGCCTCTTATACTATTTTGTATTACTTTATCCTTTTATTTATTATTAAATAAAGGATAAAATTAGGATGCATGGGCGAGTACAAGCCTTAGGATATTTTTAGGAAGGGGGTCAAATTTATTTTGATATATATTGTGTGCTTTGAAAAGCACGGGGATCTTGACTGGAGAACTTTTGGATATATGAGTACTAAAGAAAATTTTGCCAGCTTTTCCCTCTGAGTGTGAAGTGTTTTCTACCTTTCTGTAGCGCCACAAAAAAGATGACGCCACGCTCACGACGTCGACGACGACGACGAGGTCTCAAACAAACAAACGACCCGAAGAAGCGACATTTTTTTTTTTTTGGGTAGGGTGAGTCCGTACACAAGCTCGAACTACAACAGTCACGGTAATGCTTCGTGATCAGAGAAGTATGATTTTATCTCAATCGACATTTCACAAAAGAAGAGAAGGGTCGTCCTTCGAGTTAATTAGTCCAGGGTCTGATAATATCGAGATAACATTATTTCTGAAGGTTAACCCTAGAGTATGATATAATTTATTTTGAAGTGAAAACACTAACCACTCAATTTTTATTTTTACTTTATTATTCAGTTATATTACGTCATTTCATAATTTAATACATTATAACATATATTTGTATATATATTTAAAAGAATTACATATTACGATATATATACTTTGGCACTAATCTATTTTATTGCATGGTATGAGTTTATATGTTTAGGTATACACATTACCTTATTTATACCTAGTATGATTATTATATATAAAAAGAAATTTATTACATATCATACCATTATTAACTTATATAATATTTAATACTTGGCTACCTAACCGGTTATACCCGTTTTCATTAATTTGCAAGGTAATGGTATTTCAAATTTATGTCTACACATTAAGGATGGGGCGGTGGGTGTCAACAATCACCTGTCCACCATTATGACTCCCTCCCCCTCACCTTGCGTGCCCACTTCTTCCTACCGGCCGACTAAAACATTTACTTGTCTAGATTTTGCAAATCCATCTCTGAATGGCCGCCCTGTCGCTTCTCAGCTGTCCAGGCCGCGCAAGAGAAAATGGAGGAGGTAGGAGGAGCTACGGATCAGAGGAGCAGGTAAAGATGCCCTTTCAAATGCCCAGGCTGCGTGAAAAGAGAAGGAGGGAGTGCTGGATGCGCTTCGGCATGCGGGACAGGCTGGAGGCACGTTGAACTACTCCAGGCCGCGCGTGAAGCTCACAGGGAGGTTGGGAACGAAGCTACAGGTGAGATATCAGGTGCCTTTCCTTATTCCTCTCGCCCCTGGCCGCACATGCTACAAGGAGGCAAAAACAGGGTCATAGGCGCGTGGAGCAGACAGGTAGTGGGGCGCACAGCAGGCAGGTCATCCAACTATGTTGTTATCTGTTCAGTATTGAATGTATCCTCAAATACGGAGTTCTCCTTCGTGAGATTTTTATCAAAAATGATTGGGGAGAGGACATTGAGAATGATTCGAACTTGATTGGGGCAGAAAGAGTATCAAAATCGTTTAAGAGACAGTGGGAGTGTTACACGGTGACCTGAATAAACTTATTACAAAGATCTCCATTGAGACCTGGCCTGTCTCGCGAGGCTCGTGGAGAAGAATCTCCTAGAGGTGGATCTGTTTCATATCAGAATATACAGAGGCGTAATTTGTTTTATTTTTGTAAGCACACCTCCTACGTAGGTTTACGTATGTATTTCATTGACATTTTTAATTGGATGTAGATTATTTGCATATATGTTAGTGATAGTATGCTATGTGGTACAGTATTAGCTCGAGGAGAGGACCCTCAAATGGGTGGATCTGTTTAAACTAGAATATTTATGAAACTTAATTTGTTTTGCAAAAGACAAAGGGCAGTTCAAGCGTAGATTTGTTTATAGGTTTCATTGATATTATTTATTGACTATGGCTTATGATAATATACTCTATTAATATGAAGGAAAATATTAATAGTATGTTTTTGGTGAAATCCTATAATAGTAATCCGTTAGTCTTCATATTACTCAAACATGGATAATAATTAAAATATTAGTTTCCTTTTAAATGAAATGTGGTGGTGACTTATTAAGCTAGAAACTTTGCATTAGAATTTCTTTCTTCACAATTCAATAACATAACATGGGTTTCCAAAAGAATCGATTTCATTTCCCTTTTTACGATTCGCAAAGGATTCACAAGAAATTCTTAAATGAAGAGAGAACATGATAGAGTTAGGGTGTAATTTACTCTATTGGCATATTGGAAATTCAATAAAACTTAACTCTATCCATCCATACTACAAGAAGAAGATATACACTAATATTCTCACTTCTCAATACCATCTTTTTTTTTTGCAACAAAATGAGATCTAGTATGTATATATTTTTGTAAATATCCTAACATTCCACATAAGAGTCCAACAATATTTTCATTAAGTTTTAAACAAGATCTACCAACATTTCAACCATGTGAACTTTTGGGGCAAATATAGATTACAATGTCCTTTATTTTTATTTTTGGAATGAAAACAAGATGATACAACTTTCTTTCACATACAAATTTTACAACAAAATAATACATATAAAGGAAAAAGGAAGAAGTCTTCACAAGCTCCAAGGTGTCCTTCATCCATGCTCCAAGTTCCAAGTAGCTCAATTCACAACCAATATAGGGGAGAGGCAACACTCTCCTCCCAACCAAAACTCAATGGAGAAGAGAAGCAATCTCCTCCATTGACCCCGAGCCCCAAACACAACACAATGAAGGGTGGTCCCCAACTCAAGGAAACAATACTTGCTTCCACAATACAATTTCTTCACAACATTCAAAGCTAAAATAGAAGAAACAAAGAGACACACAAATAACACCAAACATTTCACAACAAGGCTTTCATCCAAGCCAACAAGAGAAGGAACTATGGGAAATTTTTCCTTATGCCTCCCAATTCAGATGAGATGCCCATCCAAACCCTCCACAATAAAAATCAAGCCCCTATGACTCTTATGCCTCCCTCCTCTTATGGCTTCCTCAAGGACAAGGTAAGAATGTGAACCTTCTTACCCAAGATGGGCATCCCTCTCAAACTCCCTTCACAATTTCCTAATTCTACTCTTATGCCTCCCTCATGAGTTTTCCCATAGACCTCTCCTACACTACATTAAGCATTCTATCCATTTTCCATAATACACAAAAGTAAACATACATTATTCACAAATTTAGCATAGAATGTAATGAACAATATGAAAGCAAAAAGGGAGAAGGTTTCCTACCTCTCCATTAGAAAGCCTAAACCAAGAAGCTTTGTCCAAGATCCCTCCAAAATAATCCAAGCATGCAAGTCCAAGCTCCTTCTTTTTCTCTTTTCCCCAATTCTTTCCTCTCCCAAAAGAAAATAAAAGAAAAGAACTTTTCAACAAAAAAACTCCAACCCCTCAACAAGAGAGAAATTTCCATAAATAGACAAAAGGGGAGAGTGAGGGTGATGTGGCTCCTTGTAGGATGCCACATCACACATCCTCAAGACCACCTCCCTTTAGTCAACTCAAATCCCAAAACATCATAAATGGGTTGTTGGGTTGAATGACATCTCTTATCCACATCCATCCCTTCCCATGTGTCTTAAGGCACAAATAAATGCAAAAGGAAGACAAGTGCACTCCAAAGTCACATTTCCCTTCCCAAAACAATAAATAATCCCCTTTTTGGCTTCCCAGCCCATAGATATGGTTGGTAAGGGGTTTTGGGAAGTGTGGGACAAGTTCAACTTGTCCCACAAGTCCCCCAAAATTGCCCTAAATCTCAAATTCGAGATTCAAAGGATTTGGAGTGGTCAACACTCAAAACCAAGCATTCAATACAAGAGGAAAACACAAGGCTCAAGGAGCCAACCATCAAAATTAATTACACCCACTAGACTTCCCTCCAAAATTAAAAAAATTAAGACAAGATGTTACATTAATCTAAACATACTTAGCAAAAGTAATTTTTTAAAAAAACATCACAAATGAAATCACCTACTAAAGTAAGTTAAAACAAGTAATTAAAATTCTTACCCCCTTGGTCACATTAGAAAATTTCCCCTCATGGAAATTTTTCTTAACACATAAAAGAACAAAGGTAACACAATACAATTCACTAGTTGCCTTGATGACCAAATGTTGTAACCACCCGACATCCTGTTGTGTTTGGTTCCCAATCCCCCTCATGGTTGTGATCATGCTTTGTTTTTCTGCAAAATACAAAATACCTCCTTCAGCCTTGCGGCCATGTCAAAATGTCCAAAATAACCATATGCATGAAATTTATTAACATCTATACGTAATTCAATTATCCATTATTTCAAAGTTTAAATCACAATTTAATCATGCATTCCATCATTATCCAAAGTTATAGTAATGTAAATTCAACAACTACATTCTACTTATCATGGCAAAGAAATCCAATGTTAGAACACATGCAATACATCCATATAAAAATAATATCGGTATCCAATAGTCTGTCCATGAGTCAGTGTAGATCATACTGAAAACAAAATCCAATCATAACCCAAATGCATCTACTCACAAAACATCATGCTAATCAATGTAAGTATAAGTCATGTCCATAACCAAAAGTCTACATAACTCAAAATGATAGTCAACTAAGTGTCATAGGGAAGTGGGCATTACATTTCCAAGTTATTTTTCTGTCTTTTTGTATGTTATATTAATCTTGTGAATGCAAATTCCCTAATCAACCACCTTACCCTCTGCAAATTTATTTCCTTTACGCTTAATTTTTGATGTGCATGTTAACTTATTAATGCGATGTGATCCTCCCTTAGTACAATCAAGTGTTTTCCATTAGATATTCTACGAAAAACTATTGGTTTGTGCATCAAGAATCCTTCACGATCGGTTGTGCATATACTCGATTAAAGCCCTCATACAAATTTGGTGTATCACCTTATTTTTAATCATTTTACAGTCATCTTTTACCCTCGAACTCCCGAGAAATAAATTTAGGATACACCAATAAGGAACCGGCCTTGATCTTGGAGACGCACCACGAAAATAGGTATACCCACAGACGTGAGTTGTTTCCATTGTATCTATGAAAGAGAGAGATCATTTTGCAATCTTAGAAAACACCGCATCCATCTCTCTACGAGGTGCATTTTTAGAGATAACAAAACCCATTTACTAGTTCTTAGTCTGTCGAACTCTAACAAATTCTCCTTATATAGGGGTCTTGTAGGAAATTTCTTGTTACATGTTCGTACATCAACCACTATCTTTTTTAGCGGGTTTATGAGCCCTCGAGATAACTTTTGACATCTTAAATTTGGCCAATTATCACAAATGGCTTTAGAAAATTGGTGTCAATCATAAACCGTTATCCATTTTTGAATTTCGTCAATACTTGAAAATTCTTCTTATATAGTTGGACACGTATAAATTCTCCCATCATTAATTTTCATATTGGAAGACATTTTTGAATGCACTCTCTTAGCATCTAAACCTAAATTGAACATGTTTACAACTAGCGAGAAAACATAAAAAGAAAGTTGTAGGACCTCCATCGGTTACCAAACCACCATGGAAACTTGTTGACATTTGGAAACAATTGTTTGAAACTCTTTCATGTGACTCATTTTGTGAAATTGGAATTTTGGAAACTAGTATTTCCCTCTCTTCGTATATCTTTCTCTCTCCTTGGTTATGAAATAAAGTGAAATGAAATTAATACATGTCTCTAACCCTCTCCGTTAGGATGCAAATTATTATTATTATTATTATTATTATTATTATGTAAATGGAAAATAAAAATGTTAATTATGTTATATCTATGTGGATTATATGCCAGTGATTCATTGCTGATTTCTCACATGGTTTTGTAGGATGCAAGAAAGATGGCGAAAACGGATGTTGTAATTCATTGTTTATCATTGTAATTTATATAGGTCATTGTAGAATGTATATATGTATAATTTATTGTACGTAATAGAAATGTTTATATTTTAAATTTGGTAATATGTATGAGATGTTAGTTTTAGGGATACCTTGGGAAATGTCAATTTAATTATAGGTGTAATTTAAATTCAGATTTACGTATATGTGTGTGTGTGTGTGAAATGAATTCGAATTTAATATCTTGTAGTTCATCTCCAATGTGCAATATATGATTAAATAATTGGTTGGTTGTATTGATCATTACCTTGAAAATGTAACAAATAAATCTAACCACAACAAGAAACCTTAGTTTACAACTAGTGCATATCTACCATTCTTGCATGATATTTCTGAGCACATAAGAAATTGAAACCATAAAATGAACTTAAAAATTTTCAGTCGATGACACCTCCTAGCTTAGGTAAATAAGATCCCAAGATTGAGTTTATTTTCATAGTCAAGTATGTTTAGTATTGACATGGTCAAGCTATTTTTGGAGTAACTAGAACTAAAATTTCCTTATTATCCTAGTAGAATAGTAAGTGTTATGAAATTAGATCTAGAAATTAACGTCATCTTTGAATGAATTCCTTTTGGGGATCCAAATGACACAAATGGAGGTAGTGAAATAGTTTTACTATGATTTAAACTCTTGTTAATAATCTCTTTAGTTCCTCACAACTAAATTTCTTACCTTAGCTAGTGGAAATATAGCGCCTTGGTATTTTTCAAAGGATTTATAGGGTAAATATGGTTTCACACCTAAATTTGATCTTTAATAGATCATAGAACCACTGAATGCATATTTGAATTAAACTAAACCTCGAGTTGATTAGGAGGTTAACTTGTGTGTAGAAAATTATAAGTAATTCTTTACAAACAAAATTGATTTAAAAGATGTCAACTTAAGAGAAACTAAGAAACTGAAAACATGGTTCCATAATCCCTTGTTATGCCTTTTTATGACATTCGAAATAAAAGAAATTTCACATGTGAAATTGTGAAATGCGAAACATGGGATTTGACTCTGGAAAAAAAAATCACTCGTGGTTCATGTGTAGTTAAAATTCTTCCAATCATGTACTTCTTAATAATGTTAGGCAAGTACTCTCATAAATCTTCTTATTAAAGTGATGCCAATAAGAGACCTAAGAAAACTATAAACAAGATAAAAAACATATTATATGTGATAATAGTTTAGGAACATATTTTCACTTGAAGTCCTTATGGTTGAATTAATGTTGAGAATAGATACAAATTATTCCTAGTGGGACTAGGAATTTGATCCAATATAGATTCCACTATAAATAAAAATTATGACGTGTAAATGCTAAATTTACCCAAAATAAATTTTGAACTAAAACAACCATAGCATGAGAAACAAATGTTTAACGTAATAATGAGTTATTGGGAGAATCATAGTTTTTAAAATTGAATTTAATTAACCAATGATCTATGGATAGTTAATGGGATTTGATAAAGGAATTCAATAGTGCATTAGCCTTTAAAAACTATTTCCTTGGAAAGAAACGTAATTGAAGATTGTAAAGTAGGAAATTTTAAGCCTTATATGTTTAATTATATTGAAAACTATAAGGTCGTATAATGGAAACCTAAATGTAATGAATATGGAAACCATAAAAAATCCATGTCTTGGAGTATGCCTACACTGTGTTTCTTACTTTAATTGGGTCATTACGTTGGCTTATGGAATTTGACTATAACATTGATAGATACCCTATGTTATCATATTGTATGAGTGAGTACATCATTATGAAAGTTTCTTATGTGTTGTTAATTTTATCTACTTGGAGCCCTTATGCTATTGTGTAGTGAACAATATAAGTTAAAAAAATTATTTCGGTACTATTCTTGTTGTAATTGTGTGTGTAAGAAGTGGGCGTTACATAATTGGTAGCATCAAGATGAAGAAAAGAAATTAAAAGATAGATCAAAATATGGCTACGTTTGAAGGGACGAAGCTTAGGATAAAATATTGGCATGATTGAAGCAAGCCAAAGTTGATGCAAGAGAAGACATAAAATCAAAACTCAAAGAATTTTGTAATCATGATCTCTCCCTATGCCAAACTCGGATATGATGGTTACAAATACCTTCGAAGGATTATAATAAAAATGAGTAAGTGTGAACGGGCCTACAAATTGTTTCCAAAATGCCTAAATCTTTTTGTGGTGTCTTGAAATATGGGGATCGCGAGTTTTGTGTAAAAAGTTATGGTTTTATGGTTTTCACTTGCACTAAATCTTGTTTCATCATTTCTAGATTCTTTAAATTAAATTTTAAATTATATGGAATGTAACCCCAAAAATTGAAAAAAATTTACGTTGCATGCAAAAACTCTTAAATCATTAAAAAAAATATCTCGAAAGTCATGTGCATGGAGCGCCACACCCAAATGTACCGCAAAACCAAAAGTCTTTGCATGAAATCTGGTAACATGGAACACCTTAGGGAACCTTTAAAAGTTTCTTTAAATTATTTAACACTCTTACAAGTTACACTCCTAAACCCTCTCACATTAACACTCGCTTTATGTGACATGTTCATTTTAATATTTAATGATCGATTTTGGCTTATGCTTGTTGCATAGCTTGAGTAAAACTTAAAACAACTACCTCCTACCTCTATACTTCCAATAAGATGATTGTATTGCACCTTCAATTCAACGAAAAATGATTGGAAACTAATTTTACAAGTGGGTTTTGGGGCCTAATTGTTGATGTGTGACAAGAGTCTGACGTGAAATTACAATAACTCATCCTAAAGTTTCACTTGTAACTTAATATCTGCTTGTTGTAATCAACTTATGTCAGACACGATGAATTCTATATATATGGGGGAATATGTAGGAATCATCAAACATCATGATTGAACTTAAAACGAGTGTGTTTGAGACCTTGTTTTCAGCACTTTTATTGTTTTGGACAGTTCTCTCAATGTTCGCTAGAATATTATTTTTGAGTATCCTTTGACTTCTAGCCACGCGTGTGACCTTGTAATATAAGTGCAATGGTATGTTGAATTTTAATCAATCTTTTATCTTTCATAAATTAATTTTGAAGTGTATGGTGATATTCTCTCTCCACCATTTTCTCTCTCTAGAAATGACTATGATACTTGATTGATTTGAAAAATGTAAATGAATTGGAAAATATGAATTGGTTTGAAATGAAATGATAATGGACATGAAATGAAAATTGTTATGACATTGTGAATGGAAAATAAAATGTCTCTTAATTTTTTTCTCTCATACTCTCGATTCTAGTACCTTCTCTAGTACCAAATTATTTCTTTTGGCCCGAATGTGAAAGTGTGAATGCATAATAAATGAAAAATTTTCTTCTTCACTCTCCCTATCTCTCTCTCTCTCTTTCTTTCTCTCTCTCTCTCTCTGTATATATATGTATATGTATATATATATCTTCTATTTAATTCAAAATGTTAAAAATGATGAATGTGTGGATTTATGCTTGAGTGTAGAAGATTTCCATACTCGGTCCTGAGGACCGATGGAGCGTTTGTTGCGGTACTCAAAACAAGAGGAATTTGTTAGATGTGATATTTTATAATTAATGAGTTGTCATTGTAAATGTTTATTCATCTTGCAATACATGTATTACCATAGAATAATGATATGTATTATTGTTCAAAAAATTATTTTTTGTATATTTTTAAAATGGAATAACAATGTGAGTATATTTTATAGTGTTTAATTGGATGTGAAATTGTGCTCAATGTTGTACCTACATTATAAAGATATAAAAATAATATTTTTCTATTCTAATTATTTATTTAATTCCCTAACACACAATGCTAGGTAGAATCTCCTCTCATCAAAATTAATAAAATTTAAAGAACAAGTTATAATGCATATTGTCCTTCCTCTACCCATTTTATTCTTTTTCCAGAGTATAAAAATTGATCATGTTAATAAAATTCTCTAGGCTCATTAATCACCTTCATGTTTTAGAGCTAAGATGTCTTACTAAGAACCGTTCCATGATATCTAATTAGGCGGTGCATATATGTTGTGAAACCTATCATATTGGGATGAGTGACGTGATCACGTCTAGGTGTTCTAGGTCTAACCATATCATGAATGAATTAACCCCCTTATGCATAATTTCCTTGGTACCCTAGTGGGTGGCTAAAGCGATGCAACATAGTTGGTGGTTGTACCTCTACAATTGATCTCTTATGAGATCTAGTTTATGTGAGTGAATACTACATTTTAAATTACTTGCAGCTTTTACCCAACAATTGAAATAGGTCCTTAAGAGGCTTTTGTAATGCAATATACACTTGATACTTGTGTGTCTAAGAGAAATGAAATGATTTTTATTGTGCGAGTTCATAGTCCTTGTAGTATTAACTCCATAATTGTAAATAATGTGTTAGTTTGAATTAAAAAATTCTAAAACAATTCCCATAAGAATCCAAATTAACCATGTAAGAGGAATGGGAAACAATACTAAATAAAATATTGTTTAGGAATAGATTTATGTTTAAAGTTTTCATAATTGAATAAGGAATTCTCTTGTTGTTAAGGAAAAATGAATAAATATGAATTGTTCTTAGAAGTCAAGAATTTGAGCAAATACAAACTATTATATAATAAAGAAATAAATTTATGACGTGTAAATGTTAAATCTACTTAAACTAATTGTTGAATTATAGAAAACTATAATAAGAAAAATAGGGTACTATGATGTAAGGATTTATTTGGGAAGAGGTATCTGAATCTAAATCACCCTTAAATGCTAAAAATTCCTTCCTTGATCTCACGATAGTTTCCCTTTTCTAGCAAAGGTAAAATTTAAACATCAAATATATGTAAGTGTTATAGGAATTACATTTGTTCCAAAATGATGTTAATACAAAACTAAAGTAACTGCGTAAATGTAGTTAGTAAAAGGGTAAATAAGATTAAACTAAGAAATGACCACTACAAAAATGGTATGCCATTGAATGATGTCAAAACAAACTAAAATGTCAAATGTGATCATAAAATGAATGTAATAAAGTAGAGATCCACAACTAATACAACAACCTAATAAATCAAAAAACCAAATATGATGCATGATCACAAGCTTTCTTTGCATAAATGTGGATTAAACAATGATGCTAATGAAATAATAAAATGTAGCCTTGAGAATGGGATAACTTCAACCGTAGCCAAGGTCCTCCATGTTAAGGATATTGCACTCTAGTTGGACTTATAAAAATTAGTAAAACCAATGGCGTACATAGGAATATATTAAACCTAGAATCACTCAGGAAGTAGAATTTATGGTCGAAACATGTAATTAATTCGTTCTTTATTAGGAGTAAATGCTTAAGATGATGAAACATAAGTAGTTTGAAATTTGAAATTCATCACTTAAATTCAAAGAAAAACTCTCTAATGGGAAAACAGTGTAATGTCCCCTTCCATGGGTAATATGATTGGGAAAACATGAATTCCTATTGGAGCAACGGATGGCGAATCAAGAATGCTACAAATTAATTAGTTTACCTACATAGTTGGTGGTAATAACTTGGATATTAAAAGAGTGTATTGTTACTATTAAGAAATGCTATGAAACGAAATCGGGATAGGTATTCTATTCATCTAGTAACTTTCCTTTTTCTTCCTTTGAATTTTCGTCCTTGTAATTGAGAGTATTTTTCCAAACCAAGTAAATACGCTTTTCTCAAACAAATCCTTAAGTCAAATATTAGAGGACGCGCATGTGTGTACATACGTTCCTAATCAAAATAATTCTATATAAATTTATTTCCACAAGAGAAATGAGTGAATTCTAAAGGACTTGCTTTATAGGTGAAATGTTAATCCAAAAACATGCAACCTAGTTGTAAAGGGACGAAGGGTCCATGTTATGTATTCTTCGAGACAATTATAATAAACTAGTAAAAATAGGATTGTAATAAATATTTCACCAGTAATAATGATGTGTTGTGGGAAGTGACTGTGAGTAAGTGTATCTTGTCATGGGTCGTTGTTGTACTTTATCATTTTTGGAAATGTGGCTTTGGTGTGCATCATGTGTTTCATGTTATATATGTGGGTCCATGGTTATATAAATGTCTCATGTGTAATACATTATCCTAATTGTTCCTATGTGATGTTATGTATCAAATAATGTAAGACAAAAAATTAAACAAATATCCTGTTATTATATGTATTGTATTTGTGTGTGTAAAATGTGGGCGTTACATGGGATAGAAAGAAAGGAATAAAAAAATTGTAGGTATATGGTGATAGTGAGTTGGCTATACACTAGGTAAGAGACTCAAGTGCTTGCAAAATCCATCGATGAGGACTTACGGACATAGAGTTTTGGATATGATTAAACATTTTCTTGCATTTTAATAGCCCAACCATTCCTAGAGATAGAAATATGCATGTTGATAGACTTGCAGCCATTGGATCTTTGTTTTAGATACCTTATGATATCATAAATGATAGTTTGCAGCCTCATATCCGAGTTGTTCTAAAGCCATACATTCCCAATAAAAATTCACATTAGAAAGTTTTTGGTGATAATTATCACATAATGATATTCTTACAAGAGGAAGTTGAGCTTTCTTCACATAATCAAGGAAATCTTTAACACGTGTATGAAGACCAAATTGTTCAACTTAAGAAATATAAGATTCCTAAAGACCTTGTAAATCTTGAAAGAATTTTTGGACAAAATGATGAAATGAAGCAAGATAGAGCTCTTCTAACTACTAGTGAAGATCAACATGAAAGTGGTTGTATTCTTGATGGAAAAAACCTTAATCTTCATAAGGTATGTTCAAAATCAAAAAGGATTCATTTAATCAGTTATCTCCAAATTATGTTGATGTGTTTGCATGGCAGTATAGTGATTTGAAAGGGTTGATACCTTATTATCTCAACACACCATTGACCTCCTAGTTTTAGTAATCACTTTTAAGGCCATAGGATTTATCAAAAGGATTTGTTGCTTCTATGAAAAATTATAAGAACTTGTTACTTATGAAAAGAAATAAGAAATTATAATGAAACTAGTTGTGAACATTTAATTTCACCGTGACTTAGCCACTATTCCTCTTTATTAACAAAATTACATAGTCGTGTATAATATTTTTTTATATTTGTGCATTTAGCACATTTGAAAAAATATTTACACAACTCTTATATGCTTTGACGAAGAAAAAACCAACAATTAATATGAATCGCAGAAGGGGAATTTTCAAATCTTTTGTATGTTTCAAAGACTATTTATTTAAATTTATAAGTCATATTCGATAGCCACACCAAAAATATCACCCTCCTTTCCACTTACATTAAACAAAGTTACACCATGCATTAAGACTTCAACTTTACAACAATTTCAGAAAATGTCTTAAAATTGCATCATATGATTTAAAACTTATAAATTTCAGAAATATTAAAAATGAGTTTACAATGTTGGAAAGTGAATCAAATAAATTAATTCCATGTACATGTTACGAATTACTTGAATATTTAATTGTAAAACTTGATGGTATTTACCAACACAAAAACACTCTCCTTAGTCCAATCGTTTTATGCATTCAATTTTTTGATTTAAAAATTGTCCAGTCAAATATTAACCTTCCTCCTATGTCTACACAATCATAAATGAAACAAATTAATAACTTTAGTAAAAAAAATTATGAAAATAATAAAGATTTTTTTTAAAATATTTATTTTCGTTACAATTTATAGAAATTAACGAACACGAAATAATACAGTATTTCAAAGAATGAACCGATAATATAAAGTGAGTGTTGAATATCAAATTCTTGAGCAAAATGTAAATATCCCACTCTATACATTTTGAGTTAACGAAGAATTAGACCCAGGATTTAAACTACCTAAGCTAGTGACCAAGCACATGCAAACCCAACCACATAGGCTTTCTAAAAATGATAATAAAAGTAGAACATAAGAGTAGGATATGACTCAAGAAATTAACTCATACTCTATCAATAATCACTTCAGCAACGTACGATTGAAACACAATCCTAGGAGCGATAAATTCCAAAAATACATTAAGATCCAAAAAAAAATCGTCGCTCAACTATGAAAAGTCCACGCTACTCGTCAAATGTCAAGATGAGTACAAAGGCTAGTTGAGTACTGCAAAGTATTCAGTGAGGAATTTTTTTTAAAAAAAGCAAGCAGTGTATCTTGCGGTCACAACTCCTATTTTATCGTTGCCGGTATGTTAGATTTCATTATTCCATTTATTGCTTTGATTAATAACGTGTAATAAAATATATATAAATATTCAATAGGGTGAAAGGTCAAAGCTTTGCACGTGAAATAGCATCTGACTATTGCACGGTATATTATTTAACTGCTACATTGTGACATAAGAATAACAAATTTAGCTCAAACATTTTGGAGATAAGGCCAATTGCCATAAGTTTCATGTCCACGAAACAATAATCTTATAAGATATACGCTTCTAGAGTATACTAATCATCTGTAATAACTGTCAGAAAGACGTAAATATCAATCGATATAACAAAAATCATATAAAAAGTCCTCCAATCATGCAGGCCAGCAAATAATTCAAATTCACAACTTTATCTGAAAGTAGAGAGTCTATATTTAATCATTGAAATATATCAACACTGAGCCTATAAAACCCTAAACCATCTTCTCCAATCTAAACTAAATGCATTTCCTTGTTTCAATTGATTCCGATTGTGATTAGCAAAATCGTGATGATGATGAGAAAGGATACATATTTGTTTGTTATATTTATGGTAGCATGTTTCGTTACAGTAGTGGCGCACCTCAGCACTGACAGTCCACCTCCACCAGCTGTTCCTTACAATACTCCACCACCACCTACTCCAAGTTCTCCTCTAGCAA
Source organism: Taxus wallichiana var. yunnanensis (assembly GCA_018340775.1). Lineage (NCBI taxonomy): Eukaryota > Viridiplantae > Streptophyta > Pinopsida > Cupressales > Taxaceae > Taxus > Taxus wallichiana. The sequence continues at coordinate 433,113,206 of CM031243.1, forward strand.
GTCCCCCTCCACCAATAACCCATTATAATCCACCTCCTCAAATATCCACTCAAAACCCCCTCCACCAACAACGCATTATAGTCTTCCAACAACACCTCCTTCAAACCCTCTACCACCAATATTTATTTATAATCCCCCTCCACAAATACCTACCTCAAGTGCCTTTCTTTCAATTCCTCCTCCACCAAAAGTTATCTATAATCCTCCTCCACCACAAGCGAGTTATAATCCTCATCCTCAAATACCTACTCCAAGTCCCCCTCTTCCAAGTTCTCCTCTGCCACAAGTTAATTACAATCCTCCTCCTGAAACACTTACTCCAAGCCCTCCTATTTGAAGTCCTCATTCTCAAACACCCATTCCAAGCCCCCTCTTCCAAATCCTCCTTCGCCAAAAGTCAATTATAATCCTCCTCCTCAAATACCTGTTCCCAGCCCCTCTCTTCCAAACCCCATCCACCTCAAACTTATTATAATCCTCCTCCACAAACACCTACTCCAAGCCCCCTCTTCCAAGTCCTCCTCCGCCAAGAGTCAACTATAATCCTTCTCCACAAATTCCTGCTCCAAGCCCCCTCTCCCAACTCCGCCTCCACCTCAAACTCATTATAATCCTCCTCCTCAAATATCTACTCCAAGTCCCCGTCTTCCAAGTCCTCCTCCGCCAAAAGTTAACTCCAATCCTCCTCCTCAAATACCTACTCCAAGTCCCCCTCTTCCAACTCCCCTCCACCTCAAACTCATTATAATCCTCCTCCACAAACACCTGCTCCGAGTCCGGCAAACGGGAGATGTCCTGTAGATGCGTTGAAACTGGGAGTCTGTGTTAATTTGCTTGGAGGGTTGGTAAAGATAAACCTTGGAGACCCCCGCACGGAGTGCTGCCCACTCTTGAAAAATATTGTAGATTTAGGCGCAGCAGTGTGTTTGTGTACAACAGTAAGGGCTAGTATTCTGAATCTTAAAGTTATTCTTCCCGTGGCTCTGCAACTTTTTGCTCAGTGCAGCGTGAAACCTCCTCCTGGATTCACATGTCCATCTCCTCCTTAAAGGTATTTTCGTATCTTGAAGCCAGCAATATTTTAGTTTCAAATGTTTCATTGGTTTTCTGCGCACAAGATTAATCTTCTGTTTATTGATTGGCTTGTTGGATTTCAGGCGGTCTTTATTTAAGGGAAATAATCAGCCCCTGTGGTCGAAGACATTAGACGATTTGCAGAGTTCAGTATCTTTGATCCAAACGACTGAAAATAAATGTAGAATAAAATGGGGTTTGTTCAGTGCTTGGTTGTTGTGGTAGAATAAGTGAGATCCAAGGAGGGATCCACGGTTCATATAATTTCAAGTATTGCTTGATATAAGTGTTTATGTTTTCAAATATATTTAAAAATTCCACTGCCATCCTTTGTTTCTAGTCTGTTCAAATCCAGTTAAATTTACATCATGCTTCTGAGAATTTATCTTACACGAATTATAATGAATTTACGCTTTCTGGAGTCGCACTAAATTAATTTACAACATACAATTTGTAATATATTTTTCATTGATTACACCAGCGTTTCATGCTCAGTTAATAGGTTTGCTTACATAGCATAAAATTTTGTTTGACTTTCAAACCAATCAAAATATTAGAAATTCTTATCAATTAAGATCATTGCCATTTTTATAACGTGTAACCTATTGAAACAAAAATTCAAAATTTATTTTGTAAACGAGGGCTATGATTACATAGTCACCAATATGTCCGTTACTCGTATTTTATTTTTATAATAAAATTAATAAACAGTAATTACGCTGAAGATGTTTTCGAAGTCCAAACAGAGCGGCAGGGATCCTCCCATAGTTTATTCATCTGCAATGGAGTGCAAATCAGAGCAACAACATCCTGTTTTTGGAATCGTGATGTCATCCACTCTCCTAAAAAAATTCAAATATATCTCTGCTTAACGACAGTCTCTTACCGACTATATCTCAAAATGCTTCCGCATCAGCTCTATATTTTACTTATATACGACTTATTCAATAGGGGTTTGTAGGGTTTACGGAGATGCCAACAACAAACTGGATTTGTCACACAAAGTTTGTTGCGAAAATGAATATTTAAGTAGGTTCTTAATTTCCACCTTTTTATTTCCAACTTCCCATTCATGTCTGCATATTATCTAATGAATTAGACACATATAATCATAAATTTTATCGATATGAAAAATAAAATTAAGAATTAGTAAAGTTGGGAAATAAATCTAGTTGTTCATATGATTATTCACTGGAGGAGCTCAATTAATGTTATTTACTTTTGCATCACTTGTTTCTCTACAATTACGCAACAGAAAAGGGGGACTACAAGGTGCTACACGAACCAAGCAATGTGGTTGTGTTTTGAACCTGAACATCTTGAATTTTCCCTGATTTTTATTTTTGCCCATTTAATCTCCAATTCCCATCATGTGAATAATGCGAGCGAGATCAAGATGATAAAATGAAGCATAAATAACATGTGTCTTATATATATAGGAACAATCAAAGCCATGGAATTGGTATTTACATCATTCCATTCATGTCTTTATCTTATGTAACAAATTAAATGTCATCCAATCGAAAACCTTCATGACATAAAATAAAAAATAGCAATGCTTGATTGGTAGATAAAATCTACCTATACTCCTATCTCCAAATATTAGAGGGGCTCAATTATGAATGATTGTGTAGTTACCCTATACTTTAGGCAATCCTTTTGTAGGACAATAGCCAACTTTGACAACATGCAACAATCAAGGAGGGTGACACATCATATAACACATTTTTCAGACCTTCCATTTCCTTGTGTATTAATCCAAGAAATTAATGTTGAGATCCCAAGGCATTAACAATGATGGAACCCAAGTAAATGTTGGAAATTTGGCAGTATTTGGATGTTCGTAGAAAGTGCATCATGCACTCTCATAAATAAATAAACGAGAACATGTGAGGAAATGCAGATGAAAGGTTTTGAGTAGAATCCTCACACGTCTACAAACCACCGCCCAACTCATGGCGTGATTAGTCACTTCACCTTGCTCTTAACGTTTCTCTTTCACCTCAACTGTTTCAAAGATAGTGCATATTTTTTCCTTGGTCTACAAGAGTTCATTACCTATAACTCTTTGTAGTGCCACCTTACCGCCCGAGACAAAAAACCCAACAAAAAGGTAGTTAAATAAATGTGGGATTATTTTTTTAAGTATAAGCGATTCTTATCCTTACCCGATTTCATCGTATATTATTTTATACTAATTTAATTTACCCAATTAAATTTACTACTAGTCCAAACCCGAATTTAATTATTTACTTCCATGGTTACCTAATAAACATCTGCTAATGTCCCATAGGAAGTTTACACCCCCTTTATAATTATTTATCCCCACTTATCCTTCTTTCATTTTATTCCCCATTCCCATCAAATCATCATTACTTAAAAGTGTGTAGGGTTTTATCTGGACCCGAGGATCTATCTAATCTTGGCCCTAGATCTCATGTTACCCTAGAAATGACCTAATCCATCGTTATGTTCTTTTCCTTTTCTCATTTATTTTTATTTTGTCATTTGTATGTACATGTGTGGAGGAGCTATTCGATTATTATGGATTCTTGGGTTTGCTCAATCTATACTCATTCTCTTATATTTTTATTGTATGTTTTAACCAGGATGTATTCTCTCGGTTGGGTATGTTAAATACCCATATATTTTTTTTTGTAAGAGAAGGGAAAAACTACGTATAAACACACACACACACACACACACACACACACACACACACACACACACACACACACACACACACACACACAGAGTTAAATAAATAGTGAAAACTAAATTTCAATTGCAATCCCGAATGTAATATAATATCGCAGTTTAAAGGTGTGGGGTTTTGGAGAATGGGAGGGAGGCTATGTGGAGAGAGGTTATAGTATGTGGAGAGGAAGACATCTATGGAGATATTGAGGGGGCTACCAGGGAAGGGAGTTGGAGTGGGAAGTGTTGCGTAGCTATGGGGGAGTGGGTGGGATGGTGATTGTAGATGACCCGCGGTTGAGGATTACTGCAGGGTTTGGTGTGGTTTTGGGGAGGGGTTCGACCCTCCCCACATTTCATTCATTTTTTTATGTTTTGACAATCATTTCAACCTGTAACTTTGTTAATTGATATTTATTAAAATATTAATATATAAGATATATATATATATATATATATATATATCAATTTATATTATTTAATAATATAATATAAGGTGTAATATATTTTAGTGTATGACATTAAAATATTTACTATAATAATATATTGAGAAATATATAATATGTCTTGAATATATTATAGTTATATTATAAGATATAACCATGCTAAATATATTTTACTATAATTATATTTTATACTATGTTTAAATAATTACAAGTAGGAAAATAATAAGTTATTTTTTGTAAACACATATGCATACTAATTTCATTCATCTTTATATCAGCATTTAAGAAAAAAGTATTTTAAAAATATGAAATTGTTTTATGCCGAACAAGATTTCATTCACAAAGAAATTATGACTATTTAAACTTTACAAAACATCTAAAAAGTCTCTTTTATTGAAAGTAATGATTAGATTTATTTTCCAATGCTCTAGCAAAATAAATAATTGATTTGTAACAAGAAGGATATCCAAAATTGAAATATCACATTTCCTTTTTAAACATTTGTCATACTATCAAGAATATAAGAATATCATTGTTACACACACACACACACACACACACACACACACACACACACACACACACACACACACACACAAGAAAAATCATATAACAATCAATTATTTTATTTACAAAGCATAAAATCCAACCTCAACCAAGATCTTAACTAGGGAATTCTCAACCAATTTCTTGTATTGCACGTCAAAGTTCAAGTATTTTACAACATTTATCATTCAAGGAAGTTTATATTCTCATCGATCTTAAGGTCACAAATAAAACATAATTCCAAAATACTTAAACTACTCAAGAAACCACATTACAAAGCTTCTTTGCAAGATTTAAGGAAGGTTACATACACAAATGAAATGTTAGTTTACAAGCAATCCCAACTAACAAAATGAGAACTTTAAAAGAAAAATAAGATTCTCAAATAGACATACCCATAAGGATATAATGAGACTAGTGTTTACAAAAATTTGGAGAAAACAAATGAAAAACCATGATGACAAGAAACCACAACCATATTCAAAGCTTGAGCTCGAAATTTGATTGTTTTTTCCAAGAGAACAAGACAATGAGAAAGCATTGATTTTCCACCCAACCAACAGGCATCATTACATTTCCTTCCAAATGTTGGAAGACATGTTATCCTCCCTCAATCCCATGGGAGTGAGAGCTAGCTTCCACAAATGTGTAAAATATTTAGGGAGACACAAATAACACCATTTTCACATAAAAGAAAAGTCTATGTAGTAAAGAAAACACAACATTAAAAAAAAAAATAAAGGAGAAGAAAACCATATTCATCCTCAAAAATGGGGAAGAGAATATGAGATATTAAAAAGTGTCAAAAGGTGTGGTCCAACCATAGGATGCACACTAAACATTTCTTCACAAAACCTCCTTATCCCTAAAAAAACAATCCCTCCTTATTTCTTACCCCTTTTGCCAAGATCCTCCTTTGAAAGATTTTCAAACCCATTGGGTTTCCTCTCCAAGAATGGGGAAGGGTGTTCAAACAATATGAACCACCTTTCCCACCTCAAACCATACGATGGGAGTGAAAATAACCTACATGGCTCGGCCATCAAGCCATTAGGTTTAAGAGGGAAAATATCTCCCTCTTCCCCATAAAACCCCAAAATCTATCAAGCCATATGATGGATGGAGAAAAATAATACAAAAACATACTCAACGTTTATACAATACAAGCAACAAAATAGATTATACAGCCATAACCAAATCTAAGATTTATCATGCAAAATAACATATAGTGATAAATCAAGACCCCCCTCAAAAATCTCTCCAAAACTTTAAGATTTTGCCACTTCTCTATCCAAGCAAACTCTAGCTCCAAAAGTCTCCAAGGACTAAGTAAAAGATAAAAAGAAAATTTCTCTTTGTCCAACACGAGGAGTAGTTAAATAAAAGTAAAAAAATTCCTCACCAATAATTGGGTGACATGGGTAACCCATCTCTTCCTCCAAGTCAAATATTCCCAATATAAAAAGAAGAAAGGATAAACTCACATTTAACACTCTTCTCGTAAATTTCCCAAAAAGAAAAGAAAACAAGTTTGTGCAACTTTTTACAAGACACATATTCCAATCCATCTTACATGGAAGGTGATAAATGAGAGGCTAATAAGGAGAGAAACTCTGTCTATGCTTTGAAATTAAGCCCCCTACATAATAGGTAAGGTCTGCATGGGCATATTTTCATCCTAAGTGATCTCCCAAACGTAAAAGGGGTCACTTAAAATGCCATAAATAGCCCAATTTCGGCTTTGGAAAATTTGGGCACAAGTGTAGAGGATGTGGGGCCCACTCAAGGGTGCACATGTTACCCCTATCCTTTCTAATTAACACACACTTACCCAAATACAAAATTAATGCAAGTGGGGACCATTTAGTCCCCAAACCTAGCTTACTAAACAAAATAAACATCCTAATCATAATTAATTTTACATGACATAAAACATTACAAATAAGGGTTGATCATGGTGCCGAATTAATACAAAAATAATAAGGCCTCATATAGCTAACATGGTTAGGACTTCGCCCCATGGGCTGGTTGTGCACAATTTGCATTTAACGGCCTAAACTCACTTTCTCTTTTGACCTATAACCTACACACTCAATGCACACACTAAATGCACCTATCCAATAGATTGTAAATGAAATAATCAATAAACGATCAATGAAATCTATGATATAATAACATCATCATGGAATCGTAAATGAGAAACATGCACAATTTCATACCATACACCATCGTTAGCCATTACGCAATAAATATAGATGGCATACATCCATGGTATCATGTGTTCTCATTAATAAATCAAATAATATATATCATCAAGACATACAACTAAACTATGCATCCACCATATATCAATTATTCCCAAATATCATAGCAATATGTTAGTATTCACAAAATCAAATGAAATGTGCCAAAATAATAATCAAAGCTAAATTGGCGCTACGTGCCCAAATCACCATACACTTCCATGAAGATCAAATAACATAACATAATGTCCAAAATATATCATATCGTTGTAAAATAATATCTATGAATAAAGAAATTAGTAGATAATCGAGGCTATAAAATGGGGCACTACATCCCCTCTCCTAAAATTAGACTTTCTCCTTGAACTCAATCAAAGAGATAGGGATATATAGTCCTCAATGGTATAACATCCTTCCAGTAGCTATTGTGTCATCATAGTTGTCCCACTACACTTTAACATGGTCCAAGTCTTGACCATGAAGGGCCAACCTCCAGTCCTCCAAGTATATGCATGGGATCTAGCCTCCACTATCCTCCATCCTCTACCTATAATGCTTACCAATCCAAAACACAAGAGATATCGGTACATATATACACGATAGAAACATGACATGCATCGTGGGCCCGTGGAAGGTGTGGTGGAAATGCTAGGTGATAGACAACTAGACCGATGACCTCTAAAATATCAAAATTCCCCATAAAATGATGTGATATCTTAGAACCCTTTCTATAGTGGATTAGGCTCTTATGTTGAAGAAATCTAAAGAAAATTTTGTCACACGATAATCAACACTCTTTGTTTCTACATACACCTTCCTTACGGCATGCTCTAGCCTTGATCATGATGCTCCCTAATAAGAACAACATGTTTCTCTAAGTCTCATAGATAAGCTGGTCCCGAATAATCCTCTCATCTAGCCTCTCCCAACTTAGAGGTGTCCTGCAAGGTCGACCATACAAAACTTGATAGGGAGCTATACCAATGGAAATATGATAGTTGTTGTATGCAAAGTCAACTAAATACAAATAATCTTCCCACTTCTTTTCTGGTCCATCACTTACATCATCAACATGTGCTCGAGTAACCCGATTAACCCTCTATGTCTATTCATTAGGTTGTAGATGATATGGTGAGATTAAATTAATCTATGTACCCAAAGCGAGATGAAATGAAGTCCACAAAACTTACGTGTAAATGGTATCCTGTCATTGATGAGGGTCTTTGGAATCTGTGAAATCTAACAATGTCCTCCATAAACACTTTGGCGAATACATGTGCATTATAGGTGACCTTGGTTGGTGACAAATGTGCAACCTTGGGAAACTTATCCACAATGACCTTAATTTCATCATGATGATAAGAATACATAGGGATTCCTAGTATGAAATCTATGGATATCATATCCCATTTCCACTCGAGAATATAATGAGGATGTAAAAGTCCAAAGGGATGAGAATGCTCTACCTTGACCCTCCGACACTCAAGGAATTGTGCAAAAAAATATTCTATGTCCCATAAAAGACAAGACCAATAATATAACTCTCTCAGATCGGCATTAATTTTCTTCACTCCTGGATGTGCTGCATATGGAGCTCGATGAGCCTCTATAAGGATGAAGCTATGTAGATCACCTGAATTAGGCACATAGATGTGCCTATAGAATCAAAGTAAAGCATTTACCTCTAAAATGCACCCTAAATATCTTCTCTCTAAAGAACCTTGTGACTCCAACATCTACCTAACACCCTAATAAAACCCGTCCTCCTAAGATCTTTGAAGGATCCTATCTCTCAAGTCTAACCTGCAATGTCAAACATGGAAGAACATGTAGTCCTCTACTAAGTGCATCTGCAATGACATTTTCCTTTCCTTTGATATATTGAACCTCCATGTCATACTCAAATAGGAACCGCATCCAACACTATTGGAGAGCATTGAGGTTTGGTTGTGAGAATATATGCTGAAATCTATGATGATCTCGTCCTCAAAATAAAAAGTCCACCTAAAAGGAAATAACACCATCACATAAGAGCATGAACAACAACTTGCCGCAAGATCTAAGTTATGGGTAGGATAGTTAAGCTCGTAATCCTTGAATATTACTTGAATCAAAGGAAATAACTTGACTCTCCCGCATAAGAACTTCTCTAAGACCCTCTAGTGATTCATCGGTAAAAACAATGAAATCCCTTGTATGGTTCGGAAGCTAATCTAAGATAGGCAACGTGGTTAACCTTTCCTTAATGAACTAGAAGGCTTGCTCACACTTCTCTAAAAATCAAACTTCTTCCCTTTTTTCCGAAAGAGACATAATATGGTGAGAAATCCTATTAAAATGTTCTACAAACCTGCAAAGTAATAACCTACTAAAACCATAAAATCCTTAGCTCGGTGACATATGTGTGCGCTAGCCAATCAATAATAGTTTATATCTTAGAGGGATCTATTGAGATGCCCTCTCCGATCTGATGCGTCCCAAGTACTCAATATCTTTCTCGAAGAAGATACATTTTTCCAAATTCCCAAATAACTTCCTCTCTCTCAAAACCTGTGTAGTACCAGGTGTTAAATGCTTCGCGTGTTCCTCCTCATAATTAGAATAAATCAATAGATCATCTAGGAACATTAGGCAAAGGTGGTCGAAAAGGTCCCAAATACTCAATTTATGAGGCTCATGAAGACAATTGGGGCATTAATTAAACAAAAGGAACAACTATGAGCTCATAGTGCCCATAACATGTGGGTAAATTTTTCTTATGAATATGTGCATCAAAGATGCACAACCGATGATACCATTAGTTGAGATCTATTTTGGAGAACATCCTCACTCCCCGCATCTAATAAAATAACTCATCAATCCTAGGGAGTGAATAACGGTTCTTTATTTTGAATTTTATGATTTTCTAGAAGTCTACACAAAGCTTGAGAGAACCATCCTCGTTCTTTAAAATATGACTAGCGCTCCCCAAGGAGATACACTAGGGAGAATGAGACCCTTCTCCAAAAAATCCTCTAATTATATCTTGAACTCATAAACCTCTTGATTCATCATCCGATAGGGTGCCCTAGAAAATGGTGCAGATCTTGGCACTAAATGAATGGTGAAATCCACCTCTCTACAGGGTGGTAACCCCGAAGCTCTCCGAAACACAATTTCATACTCCCTCAAAACTACATGATCATCTAAGTGTGAATGCTTTCTGCATAGCAGTTGCTCTGTGATTGATCACGATGCTTGATAGAAAACAACTCGACGACAATTACACATGCTTCCCTTAATTTTCTTAGCCAAGATCATGCACAAAGAGATATGATTTTGTATCCCTGATATCACAACTGCACTCCCAACATTATTCGACACTCAATGACCTTATTCCTACAATCCACCTTGGCTTGATGAGGCTCAAGCTAACTCATAACTGAGAACTACCTAATAGGATCCTAGAGGAATAAGTTGGAGGTCAATTGCATGGGAAAAGACTCCTAAATCAAGTATAGAACTCTCTACGTATGATTCCATGACGAGTTTTGCCCCCAAAGGCCAACTCAACCTGCCACTGCCTCTTCGCTTAAAACCACTAACCCACACTGTTACACTATAGAAGGAGATATAAAAGAATTTGCAGCACATGAATCAAATGGTACCGAGAAAAAAACCTTGATAGTACCTATCATCTAAATAATTATGGTCTGATGCTTAGCTTGATAGTTATCAACTACTACATAAACATGATGGGCGCGTCCCCACATCACCCACTATCTTCTTAGATCTAGGAGCTCTCTACATATTCATAGTAGTGGGTTTGTGTGGACACATATGTACATAATGATCAGCGGACCCACAAACAAAACATCATCCTATACCCCTTTCAAATGGGGACCCTCATGTACTTTGGTGAATTGATCCTACTTGAATGAACCCTAGAAGTTTGTTGTGTGTGAGCTAGTTGTACCTACTAATTACCCTCTGTATCCTATCATTGGATCCATAAAAACTCGTCTACTACCACCCCTCTATAAGCTCATAGTTTGTCTACCTCTCTACTACTAGTGACCCCGATGTTGTGTCTATTACTCTAGATGTTGTGGAGCACTCGATACTACTAGACGAGGCCAAAATCCTCCTCTAGGGGTGGTGTTGTAGGCCATGAGCTATGACTATGAAAAGCCTCGCATCTTCTCCATAAATTTTCTCTTGTTCCTTTCTCGTGTTCCTATACCCCGGTCATATTCACCTAAGCTAAGTAGGCCTTCTCGAATGACCTTCTCAAGAGTGGGAGGAGATAGAATTCTAACCGCTCTGTTATGTCTACATTTAAACCTTGAATAAACATGTTTACTCCGTAATTTTTCATCTTGCAGGGTAATCCATATAATCTTGTAAAAGATCCAAGAACCCGCTTTCATCTTTGTGCCACTATGCGAGAGTCATGTCGTAAGTCATGAAACTCATCAATCCTCTTTTTCATGAAAGAATATGACATATAACAAGTCCTAAAATTCTGCTCGAACAACTCCTAAGTCACCAGTATATCGAGTCAAATGGAGCTTCCACTCCTCATTCCTCGACCAAATGCCCGGTGTGTCTTAGAGGAGGTGTATTGTGAACCTATCTTTCAAATTTATCACGTAAGAGTGAAATACGAACATCTATCAAGGATGAGGAGCCATTAATCATCCCCAAATCCATCCATATTGGTGATGTACGTAGCTAGGTACAAGTGAAGAAGATCTTTAATCACACCGCCTATGTCACAATCTCGGCACTTTGGGTCCAACAGTGAATGTGATCATCTATCCCCAAATTGTCCCTCAAGAATATGTGAATGAGTACAAAGTGGTACGAGGACACCCAATCACAATGAACGGAATGTCTACATGACCTCTCCCTCCTCAAGGTATCATGCTCGGGTTGCTTTGAGTGTGTCCTCACCTATCGTCTCCTCGTCTCCTAACTAGACATCCTCCTCTCTCACCTTCTATGGTAGTGGGATGCACCGCTACAAAACACCTATTAGCTGTTGAAGAGCCTCTAAAATTTGAGGTCTAATCTTGGGTGCCTACCCAAGTCCCTAACCAATCGATGACTCGTGAGTGCAATCGTGTCTCATGAGGTAAGCCAATGGATTATTAAGTTATAAAAAATTGCGAAAACATTTTAATTGTTTTCATTTAATGCTATTAAAACATTATTAACTAATTAATTGTTTACCTAGACCATCTGCATGTGCAAACCATCGCTCCGATATGAAATGTAGTGCCCCGACTTGGGAAACCAAAAAAACCCACGAAAAAGGTAGTTAAAAAATTTGATTAATTTTTTTAAAAAGCATAAACAATTACTATCCTTGCCCGATTTTTCATTTATTATTTTATACTAATTAATTTACGCAATTAAGTTAACTAGTAGTCCAAACCCAAATTTAATTATTTACTTCCATGGTTACCCTAATAAACATTTGCTAAGGTCCTAATTGGAATTTTACACCCCTTTATAATTAATTAGACCGCACTCAACCTTTTTTTTATTCCCATTCCCATAAAATATTCTTGAATTAAAGCGTAGGGTTTATCAGGACCCTAAGATCAATCTAATCTTTTCCCTAGATCTCATGTTACCCTATAAATGACCTAATCCATCTTTATGTTCTCTTCCTTTTCTCATTTAGTTTTATTTTATTATATGCATGTGCAGGTGTGGGGAGTGGTTCGAGATGGTGATTGGATATGGCACGAAGGTGGAGGATTACCGCAAGCTTTGGTGCAGTTTGGGAGGGGTTCAACCATCCCAACATATTGTTATTTTTGTTTATGTTTTGACAAACATTTCAACCGTGACTTTGTTTATTGATATTTATTAAAATATTAGTATATATATATATATATATATATATATATATACATCGATTTATTTTATGTTATATAATAATATATCAATTTATATTACTTATTATATATTATATTATATGTGTGTGTGTGTGTGTGTGTGTGTGTGTGTGTGTGTGTGTGTGTGTGTGTGTGTGTGTGTGTGTGCGCGTGTGTGTGTATAATACAATATAATATAAGGTATAATATATTTTAGGATATGACATTAAAATATTTACTCTAATAATATATTGAGAAAGATATACTATGTCTCGAATATATTATAGTTATATTATAAGATATAACAATACAAAATATATTTTTATAATTATATTTTATACCATGTTTAAATAATTACAAGTAGTAAAATAATAAGTTATATCTTGTAAACGTATATGCATACCAATTTTATTTATCTCTATATCAGCATTTTAAAAGAAAAAGAACTATTTTAAAAATCTGAAATTCTTTTATGAGGAATAATATTTTATTCACAAACAAAAAGTCTCTTGTATTGAAAGTAACTATTAGATTTCTTTTCCAATTCTATAGCAAAATAAATAATTCATATTTTTAACTGTAGAGGATATCCAACAAAGAAATATCACATTTTCTTTTTAAACATTTTCCATACTATCAAGAATATAAGTATAACATATATATATATATATATATATATATATATATATATAAACAACTTCATCTAACAATCATTTATTTTATTTGTAGAGGAAAAACTCCAACCGCAACCAAGATGTTAACTAGGTTACTCTCAACCAATTTCTTGTATTGCATTACAAGGTTTAAGTCTTTTACAACATTTATCATATAAGGAAAGTTTACATTCCCATGGAGCTTAAGCTCACAAATACAACATAATTTTGAAATACTTAAACTACTCAAGAAACCACATTACAAAAATTATTTAGAAGATTGAAGGGAGGTTAAACAAACAAATGAAATTTTACTTCTGACAAGCACCCCTGAACTTGTGAGGCTGAAAGAGTGGAGAGAGAATAGAGATTGATATATCTTCTTATTCTATATATTATCAGAAGCATGATACATATTTATAGGTATATTGAATAAACAATATTCCCTGAATGGATGGAGAAGATACAAACAAGAAGGAGAGAATAATGGAATAGATAACAACTAGTCTAATAATAAGATAACATACATAGACTATGCTAACATTCCCCCCTTATTACATTATTATTGCAAATGTGACCCATGAAAAGTTCAAATTTCACTTTTCTAAGAGATTTTGTGAGAATGTCGGCAACTTGTGCTTCTGTAGGACAGTACTGGAGCTGAATGTGATGGTTCAAGATGTGCTCTTGAATGAAATGACAATAAATCTCAATATGATTTGTTCATTCATGAAAAGTGGATTCAGAGATGAGCTTTAACACACTTTGATTATCGCAATAGAGAATAGGTGACTATTTTTTAGGAATTTCTAGGTCAACCAAAATATGACTTAACCATATCTCATCGCACATAGCTCCTCATGCGCAAATGCGATATTCGCCTCTATGGATGAGAGAGAAACAAAATTCTTCTTTACATTTATCCATGAGATAAGTCTAGATCCGAGATGAAATATGTATCCCGTAGTTTATTTCTTATCATCAACGATCCGTCGTGGTCCGAGTCGACGTATCCCTATAAGAAGAATCGATCATTATTCTTATATTCTAGACCACAATTAATCGTACTGTGGACATACCTCAAAACAAGCATTGCTACATTCCTATGACATTTCTTTGGTTCTTACATGAATCGGAAAGATAAGTGATAGCATACCATAAATCCGGTCGATATATGTCAAGTAGATGAGTCCTCAAACAAATTTCCTCTAGAGAAAGTAGCATCTAATTGAGGTGATTCCTATAATCTTGAAAGTTACAAGCCTTTCTCCATGGGAGTGGATACGGAGTTTACAATCGACATTTTATACTTTTCTAGGAGTTTCTTGGCATACTTTATCTAGGAGACATAAATGTGATTCTCCTTTTTCCAAATTTTTCATGTCAAAGGTTATTTTTGAGATAATTATTCACAATATCAACATGATATTTTGAACTACCGAAGATCACAAGATCATCTACATACACAACAAGAATGAGAATTTATTTTCCTACCTTCTTCACATACAAAGTTGAATCAAGGGATACGAGTGAACCCATGCTACAAAAGGTGATCGTTGATCTTGATATACCATACCCTTGGAGCTTATTTTAGTACATATAGTGATTTTATGAGACAACATACCTTCTTAGGATGCTCTTCATCAACAAATTCTTTAGGTTGGGTTATGTACGCTTCTTCTTTCATATCACAATTGAGGAAAGCACTCTTGATGTTCATCTTCTAAAGTCTCCATCCATTATGTGCTTTGCCGACCCATAAATAACACCGATGGTCTTGATCTTCGTAGTGGGTGCAAAGGTTTCTTCATAGTCGATGCCCTCTTTATGAGCATATCCTTTTGCTAAAAGTTGTGCTTTATGTTTTTTATGGATCCGTCTTCCTTATATTTTTCTTGAAAACCCATTTGCAACCTATGGGTTTCTTTCCCGTAGGTAGATTGACAAGTTCCCATGTCTCGATTTTTTCATGAGTGAGTCATATTCTATATCCCTAGATTCCTTACACTAAGATTGACTAAATGCTTCATGAACATTATCGCTCAAGACTATTAATCAATGAAGTCATGAGTGCAAAGTTTACCTCATTTCTTGTTTGACTCCTTGTTTTTACTCTAGATGATGTATCTGGGAGTTATTGCAATTGTGAGTACTTGATGTTGATTTGTACCCACTTGAGAAGAGAACTTGGATAATTTTGAGAAGAAGTATGTCATTTCCATGTGGATTGATGTGGAGTCACATTATCCGCTTCTCCAAGGTCAACAAATATCCCTCCTTTCAACATTTATTTTCTTTTAGTAGTCTCCTTTGGGTCATCATCAAATTCGAGAGTGGTTGATGAGAGGTGGTTGAAAGTGGATTTTCTATTGATATTATTGAGTCAAAGGATGACTCTTCATAGACCAATACCCAAATCTCGTATATTTTTTTCTCCGGATCCATGAGATGATATGCCTTTGAGGTAGTGTTGTAGCCAAGTAGGATACACGAGAGTGTCTTTGGCTCAACCTTCTTTCTCTTCTGAGTTGGGACATGCATGTATGTTGTGCAACCAAATACTCGCAAATGAGAAATTGATGGCTTTCTACCACTCCATACCTCTTCTAGAATTTTATTTTGTAGAATATTTTTCGGTGCCCTATTGAGAAGATATATAGTTGTCTGTACTACTTCATCCCAATAGTGTTCCTCTAGATTTGCTGTTGTTAGCATGCAACAAGCCATCTCCATCATTTTACGATTGCGACCCTCAACAATGTCATTCTACTTTGGGGTGTTTATGGAGAAGTCAAATTTTGTTTAATACTTGTGTTGGTTTAGAAATGGCAAGAACTTATTTGATGTGAATTCCCCCTCAATCTGAGAGAAGTAGAAGAAGTGGTTGTCCGGTCTCTTTCACAACATGATGATAGAAGTTATGGAAATGTTAAAGAGCCTCACTTTTCTTCTTCATGAAAACCACCCATATCTTTCGAGACTGGTCATCCATGAATAGTTATAACTACTTGAATCCTAAGAACAAAGTAGGCAAAGGGTCGTTCAGATCGGTATGAACTACCTCTAGATGCTTCTTGGTGTGGAAGGTGCTTTCTTGAAATAGATCCCCGTGTTGTTTTCTTGTAAGACAACTAGGGAAAAGAGCCAAGGTACTAAAAATTTTGGGTAGTCCATGACCAATTAATTTTGAACTCATCTACTTTAATGAACTAGCCAATAAGTGTGAATAACTAAAATGCCGTGAGTGCAGTAGATTATATTGTTTATGCATATAAATCTATTGCAGAAGATGAAACAAGATATCTAAAGAAAATACATTATCTTTTAGAAATGATCTATCAATAATATTACCTTGTCACAAAATCAAATATGATTTGACACTAGTTTGATAAGAAATTCTACCTTTAGGTGATGATTCAATAGTGAGTCATGACAAGAGGTTGCTAGTCAATCTAACAACATATAGTACCTTTATAAGCATAAATTTTTGTGGTCCCAGCACGAATGGTGACTCTACGTATTCCTTCCGCAACATACTATTTATCATACACTATCTCGAACTCGATCACCAATGGGTTATTCATCTAGTGAATCAAACATCTCCTTGTTACCCGACATGTGCTTACTTATATCGGAGTCTATCAAGAAAACTCTCTTCGGTGTGAAGTCCGAGATATGAGTACAAGGTTCTTACCACAATGGTCTCCTTTTGATGTCTCCTCATCGATTCATTATCTTTTTGGGCTGCGAGATGTCCCTTTTACTTTCTCTAGTAGGGACATTGTTTGGACTTTTGAAAATCTTCATGCCCTGATGTGCTTGTTTGACTAGAAGACCCTCGCTTTCTAGCTATTATACCAGAAGTGATCGTGTCGCGAGTGTTGGTTCTACAAATGTGACACCACCTCTTTGAATATTTATATTTATGTTGTTGATTTGGTTAAACTTGATTATGCTTCTCTCGGGGACCCTTCCAATTCTTCTCGCCACAAAGGTATGGATTTGAGAACAGGGCTTTATCCTAAGTCTCCTCTTCCTACTACCGTAAATTCACAAGTTCTTTTAATTCCTTTATTTGTGTAGATACATTCAGTGTCATAATGAACACTAAGAATTAAGAAGGATTACTCTCAAGGTGAGCGGCATAAGAATTTTTCATCCGCCATTTCACTAAGTGCTAATAACTCCGATCACATCTCATCCACCTGACCTAAGAACTCCTCAACTTTCTCATTTGACACCACAAAGATTGTGTGCAACTTTGACTCGAATGGAAGATCTTATTCTGATTTTTCACGTCATAAATTGTTACCAACATGTCCCAGTGCCTCCTTTGGTTTCTCTCGTATTCGAACATGTGTTTGCACATTCTCACTAATACTAATCGTTATCGTAATCAAGGCTTTGGCACTAGCCATCTCATACTTTATTAATTCATCGTGAGAGATGTTAGAGGTCACGATCTGGTCACAATGCCCCATAGTCGAGTCAAAATGAATGATTGTCCACATATTTATAATCCAAGAAACAAAATTAGGCCCTTTAAGAAACCGAGCATCGGAGAGAAGCAACTTCGAACAAATTTTTTTAATAAAATAATATAAAAAAACTTTATTTTAATTAATTAATTTATTTCAAGAGATATTACACCTATGATTCACTTCGATGTGAAGTACTAGCTAGTAGATGTTCTCGATAATCGCATGTTGAGAGAAGATGATGTTTGGTGGGGCATCTTTCTTCGTCTTCACATTCCACATCATACTTGGCTTCTAACTCTTCCCGAACTCACTTTTAGTGAAACCGACGTTGAAAAGGAAATAGTCAAGAAATCATTGTCGAACAAGCTCGTCCAAAAGACTAGATTTTGGTGTTCTCAAGCTTCTTTAGAAAATAAAAGTAGACCCAAGCTCTCAAGAGATTCTTCAAGCTGTTCTAATGATTTTGAGTCAATTTTACAGGTTTTAAATGGGTCTCGATCATTGTTTTTACGCTTGACATTCAGTGTCTCTTTAAGAGACTTCAAGTTTCTTCTCCAGGGAACTTTTTTAATAATATTAAGAGACTTTTAGGATTTCACGAAGAAAATTCTGCTCTCCTCTCGTGTTTCATGTAGTGATGAATGGATTTCTTGCAGGGTAATAATGGTCCTCGGACAGCGAAACCTTCATCTTTCCACAATCCACACAACTCTATCTCTGTGTAGTTAGCATCTTCTAGCTTGTTCCTCCTCTACGCAGATGAAAGCAACAATGTAGATGTCTAAGTAAATCTCCACGCAAATTTTGAATAATTCCACGTAGCACCTTAGCACCCTTCTAAACTCGACAATATTTTCTCCTTCATGTAGATCTCCCTCTTCTCTAGTTTTCACGCAGAAACTAGATCCTACCAGAAGCAAAAATATCTTCTTATAGTTTTAATGCATGTTTGTATGTCTTATTTCTTCTCTTGATAGTGCCATATGTCTTAATGAAACAAAAGATATTTAGAACAACAATAGAAGACAAATTACAAGAGGTTCAACTTTCCATTCAAAGAAAGTGATAAGTGCACATTCCATGCGGAGTTGCGACACACTTTTCCACCACGTAGCTTCTTATTTATCTCTTCACGCATGCACAGGACTATACCAAGTTTGTGCGGGGTTCTTTGGGAATTTTGTCAATAAATTATATAGTACACGTTTAGAATTATCTCCTTCTTGTCACTCTCACGTACAGGTAGTTCTCTATGCCTCTTGTCCACGTAGAGAATTTTTACAATAGTATTATTCTCCTTTCCACGCATCCAAGGACTATAAATCACCTCTCTTACTAGATTGTGAAATTTGAAAGAGTGGAGAGAGAATAAAGATTGATATCTCTTCTATTATTTATAGTATTATAAGAATGGTACATATTTATAGGTATATTGAATAAACAATATTTCCTTTAATGGATGGAGAAGATACAAACAAGAAGGGAGAATAATGGAATAGATAAAAACTAGTCTAATATTAAGATAATATAGATAGACTATGCTAATGTAACTCAAAAAATGGAAAAATTTATGACAAAGAAACTTCCCAAATATCCATATCCATATGGTTACAATGAGAGTAGTGTTTAAATTTTTGGAGAAAACAAATGAGAAACCATGACAAAAAGAAACCCAAACCATCTTCCAAACATGAGCTCGAAATTTGAGTTCTTTTTCTAAGAGACCAACGAAAGAGAAAGGATTATTTTACCACCCAACCTATAGGTATCATTAAATGTCTTCCCAAATATTGGAAGACATGATATCCTCTCCCAATCCCATGGGAGAGAGAGCTAGCTTCCACAAATGTGCACAAGATTTAGGTAGACACAAATAACAACATATTCATGTAGAAGAGAACTTCGTGCCCTAAAGAAAACAAAACACTAAGGAAACAAAAGAAAGAAGGAGAAAACCATATTGATCCTCATAATTGGGAAGAGATGATAATATATCATAAAGTGCCAAAATTTTTGGTCCAACCATAGGATGCACACTAAAAATTTCTTCACAAAACCTCCTTATCCATCCAAAAACAACAATCCTTCCTTATTGCTCCACCAATTTTCCTAAATCCTCCTTGGGAAGATTTTAATACCCATTGGGTTTCCTCTCCAACAATGGGGAAGGGGGTTCAAACCATATGAACCACCTTTCACACCCCAGACCATATGAGAGGAGTGAAAAGAACATGCATGGCTTTCCACTTAAGAAATGAGATTTAAGAGGGAAATCCCTCCCTCTACCCCCATAAAGCCCCAAATCTATCAAGACATATGATGTATGGAGAAAATAATACAAAAACATACTCAAGCAATATACAATACACACAACAAAACACAATATAAAACCGTAAAAAATTTAAGATCTACCACACAAAATAACATATAGTGATAAGCCAAGAGCTTACCTCCAAAATATATCCAACACTCTAATATTTTCCCACTTATTTATCCAAGCAAAGTCTAGCTCCAAAAAGTCTCCAAGCACCAAGAAAAAGCTAAAAAAATGTTCTCTGCTCTCCCACATGAGGGATTATTTTAATAAAAGCAAAAAATTTCCTCACCAATGATGGGATGACATATGTCACCCTCTTTTCCCTCCAAGTAAAATATTCCCAAAATAAAAATAAGAAAATATAAAATCTCTTTTAACACTCTTCTTCAAAAATTCCAAAAAGAAAAGAAAATAATTTTGTGTAAACTTTTACATCATACATATTCCAATCCATCTTACATGGATGGTGACAAAAGAGAGGCTTAATGGGAGAGAAATTCCCTCATGCCTTGAAATTAATCCCCCTACCTAATAGGTAGGGTCCAAGGGCTTATTTACTTGCTAAGTGGACTACCAAAACTAAAAGGGTTCACTTAAAATGCCATAAATAGCCCAATTTCGGGTTTGGCACATTTGGGCACAAGTGCAGAGGATGTGGGGCCCACTAAAGGGTACACATATCACCCCAATCCTTTTAAATTAACACACACTTACCCAAATACAAAATTAATTCAAGTGGGGACCATTAAGTCCCCAAACCTAGTTTACTTAACAAAATAAACAACCTAATCACAATTAATTTTACATGACATACAACATTACAAATAAGGGTCACTCATGGTGCCCAATTAATACAAGAAAACAATAAGGCCTCATACATTAACATGGTTAAGACATAACCCCATGGGCCGCTTCTACATAATTTGTGTACCCACCCTAAAACCCACATTCTCTTGTCGCCTTTCACCTGCACACTCAATTCACACATTAAACACACCTATCTAATACAAAGTGTAAATCAACTACTCAATAAGAAATCAATGAAATCTATGATATCATAACATCATCATAGAATTGTAAATGAGAAACATGCACAATTTCATACCATTCACAATGACATAGCGTTATAATAAATATAAATGACATATATCCATGATATCATGTGTTCTCATCAATAAATTAAATAATCTATATCATCGGGACATGCGAATAAAATAGGTATCCACCAGATTTATATCAAGCCCAAATATCATAGTAATATGTTAGTATCCACAACATCAAATGAAATGTGCCAACATACTAATCAAAGCTAAATTGGCTTTTACGCACCCAAATCACCATACATGTCTATGAAGATCAAATAACATAGCATAATGTCCAAAATATATCAAACCCCTATCAAATCATATCTATGAATAAGGAAATCAGCAAATAATCGAGGCTATTAAATGGGGCACTACATAGTTGGAGAAATCGAAGTCGTTTGTACATGAAAAATAGAGTCTTTCTTGAAATGACTAGTCTTGTTTCTTGAAACATAGGGTGAAAGCATAATAAATTTTACTTGCTACAAGCTGCATTCCTTGCATTTGGAGCTCGGTAGTTTATCGATGGGGAGACCCACATCCCCTTATCCTACAATTACTAGGTATTTTAAATTATTTTGTTACTTTTCCTTTACTTTAAAATGAATACACGAAATATATTACACGGTAGAGAAGAGAAATAGATTACGATATTGTTGAATGTTATATGCATAAGGAACTACAAACCAGACTAAAAATTACAGAGAAATTTTCCTCATTTTTCTTTCTCTTATAAAGGGAAAAAGAACCTCAAGACCTATTTTAAGTTATTGTTGTGCTATTTCATGAAATAACTTCCACCCTATGTTCATCTTTCCTTCTTATTTCCACTCTGTGAGCCGCATTATTGGGTATTCAAATTACCATATTGGGAGCTTGTGCTTGTCACTTGTTCCTTAAGAACAATGCCCCTACTTTGTTAGTTGATTTTTGAGTTGTTTTTATCCTGTGTTAGATAGTTTTTGTGCCCTACATGCTCTAACTATTTGAAGAATGGGGAACGCGTTTCTCCTTTGTCACAATCATTGTTTCTTAGCCTTAACATCTGAATATTATCTTGTCAATCTTTATTAACTAGTAGGTGTTGTGAAAGTTAAGGGTAGTATAAACTTCATTATTTTGGAGGCTTGAGAACCATATCTACCTTTTTGTTTTAGCTTTGAACATATTTATTGTCGTGTGATTTTCTATCAATGAAGTAATACTTTCATCTATAGTGATCAATTAGAATGGGTTATGTTTATGGAGCATGTTTTCATGTTAGAGTTTGGTACACCTTCCATGTGTTACACTCGGATATTTTTATGGTGGTCTCATGGGTAATGGGTAAATCATTATGGGTTGATTTTTGGCCCATGGTTTTTTTTTCGCATGGTTTTTTGTACCCATTGTTTTGTAAAACTACCTCTTTAGCTACCTATTGATGTACTTATAAATATATGGACATACAATAAGATTTATATGAGTGTGTTTTGTGAAGGTGAATAGTGTGTGCGAATTCAAGTGTGAATTCGAGAGGGTTTGTTGAGTGCAGCTCCAAACAAGATCTGATTATTGTAATCATGAAGACTGTTGGCTTATAATAAAATATGAGCAAGTGTTCTTGGTGGATGTAGCCCACATTGGGTGAACCATGTTAAATATTGTCTTCATGTTGTGTATTTTTCATTTATGTAATTCTATTCATACTTCTTATTATTGCGATTCTGAGGAATTATTCCACATTAGATATTATTAATTCCTAACAATTGGTATCAGAGCTTGGTTTGGTTTGCTAAAGTGTTGAATCACAGGAAATTTTTAGCTTGAGTGGGAGCTATGGCAGATGATGGAAGATCTAGGGTTGATAAATTCAACGGGTAAAATTTCAGTCTTTGGAAGATGTAGATGGAAGATTACCTTTATCAGAAGGATCTTTATACTCCGTTGTCTGAGAAGGTGAACAAACCCTCGAGCATGATAGATGCGGAATGATATTTGCTGGATAGGAAGGCACTTGGGACAATCCGGCTGTGTCTTGCATCTTTGGTATTATTTAATGTTTCAAAGGAAAAGACTACAAAAGATCTAATGAATGCATTAGGGAAGTTGTATGAAAACCCTTTGCCTCTAACAAGATATTTTTAATGAAAAATTTGTTTAATATGAAGATGTCTGAGAATAGTTCAATAGCAGATCATTTAAATGATTTCAATATAGTTGTGAATATGCTAGCTTCAGTTATAATAGAATTTGATGAAGAAATTAGGGCTTTATTAATTTTGTGCTCTTTACCTGAAATTTAGAATAGCCTAGTAATGGGGGTAAGCAACTCGGTTCCAGCTAACTCAAAGTTGAAGTTTGAGGATGTTGTAGGGGTGATTCTAAGTGAGGAAATGTGAAGAAAAAAACTCTGGGAATCTTCTTATTCGGGAATGCTTTGACAATGGAAACTAGAGGGAGACAAAGAATAAGGAAATTATGGAAAATCGAAAGATCGGCAAGGTCAAAATCCAAGAGCAAGATTGTATGTTGGAATTGTGGAAAGTCTGGGCACACAAAGAAGGAATGTTGGGAGCTTCAGGATAAGAAGAAACAACAGGAAGAAAACAAGGAGGCAAATGTGGCATGGGTAATGTATGCCAATATGATTTGATTATTTCTTTGCATAATATTACTGAATCTTGGGTTTTAGATTCAGGGGCTTCTTTTCATGCTACTCCACATAGGCATTATTTTGTTGATTATGTTCAAGGGGATTTTGGGCATGTTTTTCTTGGTGATGATGAGCCTTGCAATATAGTTGGAAAAGGTTCTGTTCAGGTTAAGATGCAGAATGGGAATACATGGCTATTGAAGGATGTTAGATATGTGCCTACATTATGGAGAAATTTGATATCATGGCGGGGCAATTAGGAAGTGATGGTTGTACTATGATATTTACAAATTGAATCTTGGAAGGTTACCAAGGGTGCTCTTGTGGTGGCAAGAGGTAAGAAGGTTGGAACCTTGTATTTATCCATTGATAGTACTAATGATTGTAATCTTGTGGATTAAGATGTAGATACAACATTATGGCACTATAGGCTCGACATATGAGCCATAAGGGCATGGACATCATAAAGAAAAATTTTCCTAGATATACAAAAATAAGTTTATTTCGTGAGAACTACATATATGGGAAACAAAAGCGAGTAAGGTTTCTCAAGGTTGGACCTACGAAGAAAGAGAGTAAGTTAGAGCTGGTACATTCTGATGTGGGGGTCACTGTATCATCTCTTGGGGTTTAAGTTATTATGTTACTTTTATTGATGATGTAACAAGGAAAGTTTGGGTTTATTGTATTAGAAACAAATATGATGTATTTGATACTTTTGTTAAATGGAAAGCCTTGGTAGAGAATGAAATAGGTCTTAAGTTAAAATGTCTCAGGTCAGATAATGGAGGGGAGTATTGCAACAATGAATTTGATGATTATTTTTCTAAGAATGGAATCCGTAGGCAAAAGATAGTTCCAGAACCCCGCAACAGAATGGGGTGTCAGAAAGGATGAACAAAACAATAATGGAACATGCTAGGAGCATGAGGATACATGTAAGACTACCTCTTTATTTTTGGGCAGAAGTAGTGAGCACAACTGTGTACTTGATAAATAGAGGACCCTCAAGTGCCTTGGATGGAGGCATACCTGAGGAGGCTTGGTACGTAAGAAAGTCGATTACTCATTTCTTAGAGTCTTTGGATGTGAGGTGTTTGTTCATATTGACAAGGATGATAGGACCAAGCTAGAGGCTAAATAAAAAAATGCACTTTTATTGGTTATGGTGGTGATGACTTTAGGATTTAAATGTTGGAGTATTAAGGACAAGAAAATCATTCGGTCTAGGGATGTGGTCTTTAATGAGAAAGTCATGTATAAGAAACAATTATAGGAAAAAAGGAAGAATCCAAGAAAGAATATGCAGTGGTAGAGGATCTTCCAGATGGGACAAGTGACCCATGAATCAGTTCAGGAACCTACTCAATAGGAACCCCAAACTCCTACAGTGAGGAGGTCTTCTAGGGTAAGAAAAGAACCTGAACATTTTTCTCCTTCTCTTTATTATTTATTACTCATTGATAGTGGAGAGCCAGAGAGCTTTGATGAAGCAATGCAGGTAGATGCCAGTAAGAAGTGGGAGCAAGCCATGGATGAGGAGCATAAGTCTCTCATGGAGAACCAAACTTGGGATTTGGTGAAGCTACCTGAAGGAAAAAGAGCATTGCAGAACAAGTGGGTGTATAGAGTTAAAGATGAAGGAGGAAAGAAAATATATAAGGCCCAGTTGGTGGTCAAGGGGTTTACACAGAAACAAGGTATAGATTTTGATGAGATTTTTTCTCCTGTAGTAAAAATGACTTCTATCAAAACTGTTCTTGGAATAGTGGCAGCAGAAGACTTGCACTTAGAACAATTAGATGTAAAGACTACATTTCTCCATGGTGATTTGGAGGAGGAGCTATATATGCAGCAGCCAGAAGGATATGAAGTCAAAGGTAAAGAGGAGATGGTGTGAAAACTGAAGAAGAGCTTGTATGGCCTGAAACAAGCTCCACGTCAATGGTATAAGAAGTTTGATAGCTTCATGATGGAGCAAGGTTATATTAGATGTCATTCTGACTATTGCATGTATACAAAGAAATTTGAGGATGGAAGTTATATTATCCTGTGTTTATATGTTGATGACATGTTGGTTGTAGGTAAAAACATGTAGGAAATAAAAGTACTCAAGAAACAACTAAGTGAATCCTTTGATATGAAGGATTTGGGGGTAGCTAGACAAATTCTTGGTATGAGGATAACTCGGATAGGAAGGAATGGAAGCTAACTTTATCTCAGGAAGAGTACATTAAGAAGGTATTGGATAGGTTTAACATGTAGGATGCTAAACCGGTTGGGACTCCTTTGGCATGCCATTTTAAGTTATCAAAGGAGTAGTGTCCCAAGATAGAGCAAGAAAGAAACTAGATGTCCAAGGTACCTTACTCATCAGTGGTTGGCAGTTTGATGTATGCTATGGTGTGCACTAGGCCTAATATTTCCCATGCAGTGGGAGTTGTGAGTAGATTTATGAGTGATCCAGGTAAAGAGCATTGGCAAGTAGTAAAGTGGATCCTTTGGTATTTGAGAGGGACCATGGGGACAATTTTTGTGCTATAGTGGATCAGACACCACTTTACATGGTTATGTAGATTCAGACATGGCTGGAGATGTAGACAACAGGAGGAGCATGAAAGGTTATATTTACACTATAGGTGGGACAACAGTGAGTTAGATTTCATGACTACAAAGCTTTGTGGCTTTGTCAACCACGGAGGTTGAGTATGTTGCTGCTACAGAGGTAAGCAAAGAGATTATTTGGTTACAACAATTACTTGAGGATTTGGGGCATAAGCAGAGGAATGTAAGTCTGCATAGTGATATTCGTAGTGCTATACACCTAGCTAAGAACTCTACTTTCCACTTGATGAAGCATATACAGTTTAGATATCACTTCATCAGAGACAACTTTGGAGGAAGATAAGTTGAATTTGGAGAAGATTCATACTAGTCGAATCCTCGCAAACATGATGACCAAGGTGGTCACAAGGGATAAACTAAAGCTTTGTTCAGCTTTGGTTGGCCTTCGAGATAACAATGAAGGGTTGAGAAGCTTTCTTAGTGGAAATTAGTCTCCAAGTGGGAGATTGTTATGTTTATGGAGCCTGTTTTCATGTTAGAGTTTAGTACACCTTCCATGTGTTACACTCGATATTTTTATGGTGGTCCCACTACCCGTGAGCTTGTCAAGGGGGTTCGGGGTGAAGCCCTCAAGCAAATTTTCATGGGTGGTTTATTAACCCATGGGTAGTGGGTAACCGTTATGGACATTTTATTGGTGCATGGTTTTTTTTTTTGGTACCCATTGTTTTGTAAAACCACCTCTTTGGCTACCTATCAAGTATTTATAAATATATGGACATACAATAGGATTTATATGAGTGTTTTTTGTGAAGGTGAATAGTGTGTGTGAATTCAAGAAGGTTTGTTGAGCATAGCTCCAAACAGGATCTGATTATTTTAATTGTGAAGACTATTGTCTTGTAATAAAATCTAAGCAAGTGTTCTTGGTGGATGTAGCCCACATTGGGTGAACCATGTTAAATATTGTCTTTTGTAGTGCATTTTTTTCATTTCTTTAATTCTATTCACACTTCTTATTATTGCAATTTTGAGGAATTATTCCGCATTAGATATTATTAATTCCTAACACAATGCTTGCCCTTTTTGGGATCCCTAAAGTTTCTACGGTCTCGTTCAAATGCAAGAATCACGAGTTTCAGGAAAAAAGTGTATGCTTTTCCCTTTTCTCTTCCATAAAATTTCGGTTCATCATTTCATATTTTTAAAAATTTAATGTTGAATGATAGGTGAATAAATACTTACTTGATGTGAAATATCAAAACATCAATGTAAAAAAATAGAAAACTTTTATTTTGAAAGTTACGTGCATGTGAGTGCCACACCCAAATGTCCCATAAAATGAAACTCTTACATGACCCTTTATCTGTAACATGTACACCTTATGGAAACTTAACCAAGTTTCTTGAAATTATTTAAATCTCTTTCAATTTTTATTTCTAAACCCCTTCGCTTATAAGTCCGCTTATGGTCACATGGTCATTTTAATAAAACATGATCGATTTGAACCTATGGTTGTTTCTTAGCTTGAGTAAAAATGAAAAACACTAGCTCCTACTTATAGAATTCAAATAAGAGGATTGTAATCCTCCTTCGAGTTTCACTAAAAACATTTGGAAACTATTTTTGCAAGTCAGTTTTGGGGCCGACTAGTCATTGTGTGACAAGAGTTGTTGACAGATTATGATATCTTGCCCCAAAGTTCCCCTCAGTAACTTGAGCTCTTCTCATCGTAATCAACTTTAGTACAACACAATATATTATCTATATATGAGAGACTAAGTAGGAATTTTCAAAATTCATGATCAAAATGAAAATGATTTTTTTCAATCCCGGTTTTTTAGGTAGTTTTGATGTTTCAGCCAAAACCTCTTCTCTAGTTCTTGAACTTGTTTCGATTATTCTCATGAACTTAATAAACCCAAAGCTACAAAACCACTAAATTTGAGTGACAAAGTCACCACATGTGTTTCTTAAAATCCTCCAAATGATATAATTTCACCAAGACACACACCCAATGTTGATAAAAATGATAATATTGACTTCTATTCCACGGACGTGCCAAAATTGCTATGTTTTAAAAATAACACCACAGGATTTCCACATTACATAAAGTTACTTTTGACTAACATGGGATTGTTTCAAGGTGTGGGAACTTATCGATTGAGAAAAACCTCCAGAGAATCCTAGTTTCTAACTTATTCCAATGTTGATCTACTCCTAAACTACTAATTCCAAGTGACCATAGGAAGAGAAATTTATAAATGTAAATACTAAAATAAGGAGGTGATAACACCAAAACAAGACTAGAGAGATTCCTAGTGAGTGAAAGTGGAGGGAAATGGGAAGAAGAGGGAAGATAAATTACCACAGTCCCAAAACACATTTGAACCTCCAATCTCGTGGAGCACAATAAATTTTAGGTCTACAAAGGAACACAATATGCACAATATACCTACAAAATATAATAGAAGAAAGAAATCCAATATAAATAAAGCTAGGGTAAAAAGAACCATAAAATACTAACTTTATTTCTTAAAATGATGCACATGACCCATTATAGTATAGGTACAATGCAAGAATCCTTCACAAAATGCATAAATTTGAGGCCTATAGCTCCCAAAAAGAACTGCTGGAAACATTTTGGTAGAGTTCCTTTACAATTCCAAATCTCTCCCCTCAAATGAGGGGAATTTACATATATATAAATAAAAGGAGATATCAACCAACATCATTCTTTAAATTCCTTTATGTATGTATGTGCATCCATGATGGTTCACTTTTCATGGAAATTTTCTTGCACAGTGAACATGGGTGCCATACCTCATTAAATTGGTTGTTGAGCTACCTTATACAGCTTCATTAATGTCTAGTCAAATCTAAGACACTTTATGTCTCCGACGTAATCCACTAACTCGACGCATGACAAGAAGGGAAGAATTTTCATCAATGAGGAAAACACTTGTCCAATAACATTTCCATGTGCACATGTCCAAATAACATTTCATTTTCTTTGAGCGAGGTTAATTTAGCAAGTATAAGGTAAAGTTTTGGTTTAATTGACTAGATATACCTTATCGACCATGTTAGCACCCTTTGAATTTGATTTTGCATCATTGCATATACTATGATTCGAATACTTGACATAATTTGATTGAAATATCTGAGCACTTTTCCTTAATCATGTTGGCATTGAGTAATCATTGCATAGAATAAAGTCATATGCTAATAGTAATTATAAATTTTGGCCCCTTTCCATGATGCCATGACCCTTATGAATTTTTTTCAATGATTTGGATTAACTCAACCCTAATTAGGGTTTCATCATTGTTTGACACATGCATATTTTGACTAAACCATGGTTGAGTTGATTACACCATGGGTTGGTTTTGATGAGTGAAATTTTTTTCAACCCCAATCATTTGTAATTTCACAAGATCCCAAGCTACATAACGCCGTCACAAATTTTTTTCATGGATGCCATGAGTACTTGAGCTTTCTCTTAGGACCTCTTTTTTTTTTGTCTTTTACTCTATAATTTGGACAATGGGTGGAGTTTGAAGAACTCGATTCACCCTTTTCAAAATCTAGAAGCTTCATTTGAATTGATAAGATGAGCGGTTTGAAATATTTATTTAGATTGGATCTCTGTTTTCTCTTATTGGAAAGATATTTGGCCATTAATAAATCCTTCTCCCGATATGGAGGCATGCTCTAATTTTCTAGGTAAGTAATCATCTCTTTTTATAGGTTTTAGACTCTCGTCTTTTCGGATATTGGGTGCTTATTTCCAGAGAGTTGTGATTTGATTTGAAAAATCCTTTGTGATGAACTATATTTACTTCTAGCCATTTTGGAGTAAAACTTCGAGAATAAAATCCATACTTTGGATTTGCTAATGTAACTTACCCAAATTTTGGTTTGGTGTTTCTTGATGTATTTTTGCTTTGGCTATTCTCGAAATCTTCACTGTAATAAGAATGTGAATTTTCTTGCATTGTGCCTTAGAAAGGTCCTCATGATTTGATGCTCATTGGGGTTTTTATATTACTATCCATTTATTTCAATATCATATTTTATAGATCACCCATATATGGGTTTTGATTCGCACGATTCATGCTTTATTTAATTTTATCGTTCCCATTTTTATGGATATTATCCATTGTTGTTTCCATTTGAATCAAGCATCAATCGAGGAGAAACTCACAATTTTGGGTTTGTTTTCTATCATGTGTTCTCTAAAGAGTTTTCCCGAGTATTCACTTTTGGTATCAAATCAAGGGCTTGAAGCTTTGGTGGGATTGGTGTTTGAAATGCTTAGTTGTTCTAGTTTAATTTTGCTTTGGCACTCATTCATCTTTCATTCCGATGGCTAGCCTTTTATCGTTGAACCGAAGCTAAACAAACTTGAACTCAAATATTGATATTGTCATTACATTCTTGCACTCCTATGAGTGCACTTTGGTTTTGAATTTCACTTTGGTCCATTAATGTTTTTCCATTTGGCTAATACTGACTTAAAATCGATGTGCATTTATCCACTATCTTCATTAGTGTTTTCACATATTTATGAATTCTTTAGTGTATTTCTATTCATTTCTATTCCATATCTCATTGTATTCGATTTGATATCTCATTGAGATAAATTTCCTACTTGTATTAATATATTTACACCGACTCATTTATAAGGAATGTACCTAAATTCCATTAAAATGGAATGGTTGTACTGTAATTTCTCTCTAAAACATGTTGGTTCATCTTACCTTGATCGACAACTTGTAGAACCGTGTGCTTGCAAATCTATGATGGAAAGAACGTCTTGAAATTTTGATGCTTAAAGATTTCTTAAAATTGTTTCTCTAGATCCAAGCATGTAATTGTTTTAGAATTTTAAAATGATTGTGATGTTGCAAACTATTTCTCTCATGAATTGATTTCCATCCTTTCTTATTCCTTGTACATTTTGATATATGTATAGAACCTTCACCTTAACAATGCATTTCAAAATTAGATAAATTATATCTGTGTTTTTCTATAAGCGATATCAATATGTTCCTTTTATATATGAAGTTGTTGACTTAATTTTCATGATAACCCATTGTTGTTTTGATGTGTATTATTCTCCTTGTAAGTTGTATTCACTATAATATATGATTTGCTTTTACTCCTTAGTTAGCTTGAATTTGATAAAATCTATACTTGAGGATGGCTTACTTGGAACTTTGTATTAGGTGATGGATCCGTATCACTTCCTTTAGCTAGTAATTTTAGTCCATTTATTACAATTTTGTGACACAAATTTCAATGAAAAAATGATTCTTGTGAAAAGTAATTGTTATCACCCGAATCACATCACCCCTATGTTTATACAAGTGCATATACTTAACTCACAAGCAGTGATTGGATAACATGGGTACTATCTCCAAGTTGCGGGACTTGTTACTTGCGATAGACTTCCGAGAGAAAGATGGTTCTTGCTCCTAAACTACTTCCTGCCTGATCTACTCTAATGCGAGGAAAATAACTATTCTAATGTAAATTTCCAAGGGACCAAGGAGAGAGATGCATGAAATGAAATCCTACACTAAAGC